>DWEI01001989.1:0-15304 GCA_018245875.1 Mysoria ambigua
AATAATTTAAATTACATTGGAACAATTACTAAATATTTTACTCGCATTTAAATTGTACGAACCGCCAGCGTTATCTATAAATATCGCATACAAAAAGTATGCCGAATGATAAATCATCGGATATAACCATAATGAATTACTTCTATAACATCCAAGCACCGATCCTATCACAATTTTGTAATACATAGTTGCATAGACTCATTTGTAACATTGCAAAACTTAACGTTATTTGATAACACATTTCCAATGTTTTATTTGCTCTCTGCCTACCCCGTAAAGTCGACGTGCCGTGACGATAAACGAACAATACAATACATCAAGCAGCGTAAGACATGTTGCAGCGTCGACCTCCCATCGGCGCGGCTGCATTCGTTGTGAGAACCGGTTTGGCACAATTCGTGAGACGAGCGACGGATGTCGCCGCGCTTGGCTCGTTGCACGCGACGACGGTGCGGGGCCGGGCCGGACGTCGTCCAAATTGCGCGCGGCTACAATGCGACGCGACACACGCTGCACGGAAATCGATACGGACAAAATCGAATCACGAAAGCGAACGCACTCACAAACCGTTTACGCGCGAACCGGGCGCGGCGGAACGTTTTCCCGCGGCGTTGTAGCCGGCATATTTCGCAACGATCCCATAGCGCACACAACACAATGCAGACGAGTTGTAACATTAACAGTTGTTCATCTCTCGTCGCTGTCTGTTGATCGTAAATCGAACCGAAGAACACTGGATGTTGGAGGTGATGGAAAACGCGCTAGCACTTGGCAAGCGGTCGTGTTGTAAAACAGACGTACAATAATTCAGAAGCGGGATGATAGTGGGTTAAAAATAGCAATGTTTTCATAAGCCCAATATGAGAGTTTACGCAGCGCTAGTTACGGGAATGAGGTCAAACTAGTTGGCGCGCGTCCTCACCGCCGTCTTCGCGAACGGATTGTTGAAATATAACAGCCACGATACATTCAAAAAGCACTTCAAAGAATGAGTGACGGACATAACGAGCCAATCGTTAATGATCACACCGTCGCGGATCATGTATTAACTAGTTTGTGCAGACTGTTATATAACATTTAACTACATGCAAATATAATTTTACAATATACATGTAGCGTTTATATGTATCAACCAAAATAACCATTGACTTTGTCGAGCCCTTCGATCGTCCCACACATGATACTGGGTCTTCTTGCACGGGGAAAATATCAGTACTGTCGTGAACCATTCGCACCGAGTTCGTGATGTGCGAATTCAAACGCCTTAGACAAAACAACAGTAAAATCCAATGTATGGAGGTTCATTTACAATGTTTTGCTATATCCATTATACAGACTGACATTTAATCTTAAAATGATAACAATCATAACGACAGTGTTGAAATAATAATAATGTAGTTAATAATAAAGCAAATAAAAGATAGCGCTAATAATATGACACATGCAACACATTAATTCCCGAGAAGCAATTTTATTACAAGCGAAACTGTAATAACAGTGATCCTCGAGTGTTGATTTAATAACAAACAAGTACAGAGTAATCATTACAGAGGCAGCGATCGTGCCAATTAAAAGGCGGAAATTAGTTACACTGCAGAATATCACACTTTATCACACGCAGTTCGTTCAATACATCGCATTATAGTCTTTAATTAAGTAAATGAATGAGGGGGCAACGTGTGTGAACTATTTATAAGTAATTAAATACGCTATTGTAAATATAATGTACAACATTGAAAACTTAGGCAAGAAATGCTTAGAAAAATATATTTAAATAATACGAATTCTTATTTATGGAAATTTAAATGTTCCTGAATATCAACAGAGTGTTTCACGCTTGGTCGAGCGGTCGGTCGGTCGGTCGTCTGAAGAAAGGAAACTGTTGCAAACGTGTTGAATTATTTTTTTTTGCCAAGGAACAAAAAATATAGACCAAGAAAATTATCGATTGTGAACGAAAATATACAAAACAACCAAATTAAATAGAAAATCAAACCCCAACGCAATAAATGAACTGTGTTCCAACGAAACATATCTATGGCAAAAATAATATACTTTTCGCTTTTAAATATATTTTTACAATTATCCTTAGCATTTATATAATTAAATATGCATTTATATCTACTCGTTTCGTGTATTATTATAATACGCAATGATAACAAGCACAGTTGGCCATGAATTACAATTATATACCACGAACATAACGTAATACATATTGATGTACTATCGCCCTCGTCTACAAGTGCGGTATAAAAACAAGAGCTAAATTTACAACGAACATTGTAACAATTGTTTTTTTGATGATTTAGATGTTATAATTTTCTTAACAGTGTATGTAAAGTGTAAATAAAAAATTTATAAAAGTGAAGGCAAAATAGAAATCACACATACATTCTGAATGTAACTAAAAAATTCATGAAAGTATTCTTATTGCTACGAAACCCAAAGCGAATCGAGAGGCGTTAGATTTTCAATCGACTGAAACTTTTAATAGCCGCTTACGAACACAACAAAAATGGCCATTGAATATTGATTACGAGCCACTGCACGGTTGCGATTCGTGGAAGTCGACACTCGACAAGTTTTATGAAGCGAATTTACAAATAAACCCGAAATTAAACAGTCAAGAACTACCCAGAATAAGACATACCCGACGACCACACTAAAGGCAAGCGTAACTAACACGAATAGGTACATTTTGATACATAAACGTTAATAATACTTTGTGTATTTATAACTACGTTTGAATCATGTAGAAACAGATGTAGGATATTTGCCTTGTGGATATCTGTTGGATTTTATTGGTACGTCAATATAAACTGAACAGTAAATATACAATGTGGGGGAAATACGTTCCAAGCATCTGCTCGTTGACTATTGACTTAATGAATTGTGAGGACTTGCGTCAATTGGACATTAGAATTTCATATCCAATGCCTCGCGGAGTACGCAACACAACAATTAACATAATATCATGCATGATTCCCGGTATTGTGTTATTTTTTTTCAATGAACTGGAAAGATTTATATCTTACACTTGTTTTATTATTGTTTTTATTCAAGATTACATCGATATAAGCTAAAAGAGACACACAAAATGGCGGAAATACTGAACTAGCAAAGCATATATGTAGTTCACAGAGGAATCAAATAGTGCAGAGTTGCAGAAGCAATAAAGGTCATTGAAAAGGCACGCGAACCGAGTTCCCATGGTCGTCGGAAACAATAACAAAATCGCGGGCTCCGAGCGCATAAACCGGAGAACAATCGGTCGAGTGGAAACAAGAGAGCGATATAAATCAAGCTAAGCGTAGCGTTGCGTGCACCGACCGGCCACAGATCCTCGCGTTACATTTCTGCACGCCTTCCCGCCGCGCCGCTTATAATTACCGAGTACTTTCGCCGACCGGCGGCTCGACGCCATCTTGCTATTTATATTGCAAAATGGCGGGCGACGTGCAGCACGTGTTCGTCTTTCTTTTGTTATTTAAAGAAAACAGTGCCAGCGTATTTGAGAGGCGATTATGTAGAACTTTACGATCGCATAAAACCCGGACTGAATATGTCTAATAATCTAGTAAAATTTAATTCGAGATCGTATAGATTTGAAAACTCACGTTTCGTGGACAAGGTCTCGCGGGAAATTTACATTGAATAGGGAGCCGTTAAGTTGCGATGTGAGTGCACGCCGGCGAAGGTCACCTTGACCAACCGACCGCGGTATTTTATCATTACATCTTACTGAATAAAATGTTGAGTAATAATTTATTATTGTCGTTGAATTATTAATTTAAGTACGCTTATTATGTTATGGTAAGTATATATTATAAATCAAAATACCGTTTTATTTAATATGAGTAGATAGAAAAACATAATTTAGGTAATAATGCGAAATATAAAGATATTTTACTGTCATTCTTTTAATTTAAAATAATAATATAACAAAGTTTAAGTGGATAGGTACCTAAGCAATAGAGCTTTGTGTTTGCGTCAAAACAATAATTTACATTCACGTATATATTAACAATATAATAAAAAAATTCACTTTTTAGGAATTACAAAAAGTGTAATTATATATAACTTACCTAAGAACAAGGACGTGGGCTATTCTTAAAAAGAGTTGCGATCGCTATCATAATGTAATTAAGCGATAAGTTGATAACGAATATCGCACGATTAATAAACACACTCGAAGTAGATAATACATACTTATCAACAGCAACTAGGTCAACCAAACAGCGTGATATAATGTTAGAAAACATTTTATTGACTATTATATCACTGTCTGTGTACACGGGGCGGTTGTCTCGACAGCGTCCTGCTGGGACCAGTCGAATGCAGGAAATCAAATTCGAAGACAATTTCTATGCAGATGTTGCATAGGCGATCGCTTAGTATTCAGCGAGTTTTGCGGGCCAATGGCGGCCGACTATCGGCACAGACCGCCGCTTCTTGAATATGTATGAGGGAACACTCGAACACTGCACACGCGCGTTGTGCAGCCGTGACACACATCCCTAGCGAACATTCAACCGATTGTTCTCGTCGATGTCCTAATGTATCGTAGAATTTTTGCATCCGTGTGTATGAATATATCAACCAAAACGGACTGTGAGAAGAAGAAAACTTAAAATTTAAAAAATAAGGCAACATACTGTATAAATTCAAGCTGCAAATATTTGTACTAACGAAAAACTAAAATCACATATTGACATTAATAACTAGACTTATAATATTTTTTAAAAGAAAATAAACAAAGCTTCAAATCAATGAAAAAAAATTCAATGTGAGTACAAAAATTTATGAATCTCGTAAGCAAGGCAATAGCCCCATTATCTGGCGAAGTGTGTATTGTAAATATTTGATTAAACGCGGAATGCGCGCAAAAAAACAACGTGTGTTTAGACAAATGACGAAAAAAGTAAATTGTTAACCGCTGCGATGTTCTTAGAATACAACGAGCATGACATCATGCCGTGCGAGCGAGAAACAATGTGAATAGCCCCGTATTAATGGCGCGGAGAACAATGCATAGATAATAAAACGTAAATGAAATGCGGTACTGACGATAACACAAAGGGAATACTTGAATACAAAACGGAACACACGCCTAAATCAATTTACATGTTAAACCGTGTTATAAATGAGATGATAATTTTTTATAGAAAACACATGTACGCACATTGATTGGCTAAGTATTGTTACCCACACAGTTTACTGCTATGCTTTTGGCACATGTTAATTGGATTTGAAAATGATTAAACCTACACGTTACGAACTATGAAACTTTGTTTGCTATCAGGTTTTAAAAACCGATGCTTGCGTAAAACGAAACGTGGAACTCGTTTTACAATAACGGAAGCGAGAAAAATAGACAAGCCGCAACAATCAAAACAGATATAATGTAAAAACGTAAATTGCAAATTTACAATAGAGAAGAAACGAGAATGAAGCATGCAGAATCGCGGTGCGCGATGCGACGTGGGAAAGCGAATGGCGGCATTGGCGGCCATCTTGGAGTGGGTTCGTTCGGAAAACATCACGTGTCCACGCGTCCGCCTGGCAACAGCGTACAAGCGCTAAACGGAGCGGAACAATTCATGCACGCCACGTGCTTTTTTGTTTGTGTAGCATTCCTCTCTTTCAACGGGTATTGATTAGAGACCCGAGCTTTTGATGACAAATTGCGAACATTTTTCAGCGTTACTTTTAGCTTCCAACTGTTTATTTCTTCACACAAAGAAGCCGCAGGGGTCTAATATAATATTATTTATAAATCTGTAAATATGAGAGTCAAAGGCGCATATATAAAGCGCATAAGGAAATTAGACAAATAAAAATGCTTTCAATCATAATCAGGCAATGAAAAACAATGTAAAACGTAATAAAAAAGATATAAGAGTAAAAGTAGACACAATGTGTAATTGAACAAAAATAAGAACTACATATTCCCAACGCGGTCGCCCACGTTACGTCTGCGGAATAAGACTCTATAAACTAGTCTGACCTCCTACACTCATGTTCTAGATTTCCAAGTATTTGTAATATGCGTTTCCTTCGCTACAGCGCCACTACAAATCACGAATTAACTAAACAAGGAAGTTATATATTACTTAAACATGAAACTATAATTCCTTAATGTATCTCTGCCGTATACCTAACATCAAATATACCTCTACTATAATTACAATTCCACACGTAAATTGTTAGCTAGTTACAATGCAATAAAAACAATATAGAAAAGGTCAACTAACAACGATACCTACACAAAAAACTGAGCACTGGTATGACTAAGCCTATATTAGTTACGTTAGGATCAAATATCAAGCCTCATGACGTCGTTGCGTGTGGGAGTACAGTCACTAGAGCCGCTTGCTATATTAATGTTTTTCGTGACAAACGTTTCCTCGAGACCCATCACGCCACGCGTGACTCATTATTACCGTTCTGTTATTATTATTACGTTTATGGCACATTTCTTGGTCGCAATACATACATTGTTACATTTGTGTCTATTTTATAACTCTTTACGTACGTATACTGTATTTTTTACATCGACTACTTTTCGGCTTTTGAAAATAGCAACGGATTTCAAGTGACGTTTAAAGTCAATGATTTATTATTACCACCTAGAAATTTTACAAGTTTTCCAGCGGAAAATTCAGTACTTTTTAGTAACTGACGATCGGTCTTCTCAGTTTGCTTCGCTAAATCAGTTTTAATACTACACGATCGCAGAATTGGTGCATCACATGTATCGGCAAGCAACCGCCTGTGCTCTGATCGACGGCGTTAGTATGCGTGCAACGTTCACTAGCTAATAGAGTGGGGTGAGTTTCTGCATTAATCTCGAGACGCCTTAAAAGGTCTCCGTTATGTAAGTTGCTCTTTTGCCAACGTAAACAGGCTCCCAGATCACATGCATAATGCAAAGGGTTTTTATCATGTCGTCCCTCTTCGGTTATGTTTAGCTCGCATGTAAATGTGGTTAACGACTCCGGATTGACGGGGGCATCTGTATAACATGTTTCCATTAAATCTATTAGAAAGGGCAACATATTCATTATTTCACCACAAATTTGTGCATAATGCACAAAAACATATAGCGACATCTATAAATTCTGAATTATGCGAAAACGTTATACATTTTTTCAACTTTAATTGCGCAATTTCCGAATATGACAAAAAAAAATGAATTGCTTTTGTGAAGGCAGAGAGCTCTCGCTATGATCACGTAATCCGCAAAATTCGGCTGCAAAAAGTGTGCGAAAAAAAACTAGGCAGTTAATAAAAAAAATAACGGCAACTGAGCCCGGTAGAGCGAGACGCACTGCGGTTTAACAATTTGATAGAGAGAGGCAAAGGAACGCGCCATCTTGCTTGCATCGCGACTCTTTAGTCACGCGCGGTGGAGCAGCGTTTCTATTTTTTGCGCGCTCTCGTCTGACCTCGTTGGTTTATCGTTATCAAACGGCTCTAATAATAAATGGATTTCGCTTGTCGTGAATTGCTCGTCGGCAAAACAAGCGCGCATCGTAATAACAAAGATAACCTTTCAGTGCGGGCCGTTCAATTTATTTGCCAGCAGCATGAACAATCACAAATTTTATCACAAGTTTATTCACGTTGTAATAATAAATACTTTGAAATTAATTTGCATACCACGATTGAGATATCCTCTACATTCTTTTGTGAATTAATTTTATTGTCTCATTTCGAATAGACAACTTTTATTATAACCGTTCACGTACCTACGAAGATTTTGCGAGGAACTTTAGTCATATTCTTGATTTGGATCACAAATTAACGTAAAAACTTAGTTACGTCATACATGTTTATACTATATCATACTACCGCATCTATCCGTCCTACTTATTGCAGTAGACAAGTACTTAGTCATTCCGACTGCATATTCCACTTAACCTCTTTAATGGTAAAACTCGTAGTCAATTATTGAGGCAATAGTTTTGAACTTCTGACGTCTGCAAACGAATACAATTGAACGTCTACCAACTGAGCTATTAATAAAGATGTCTTTAACTCACTATCAAGATATTGTACCACTGATACATCATATGGAAGGAATGTTTTAGTACGTAAATAATTTATGTACAATATCATACTTAGTTTCAACATCTAGTGATAAATCAAAGATGCTATTAAAAGAAAAAAGTCATTATCCATAATTTTTCATGCCTAGCGTACCGTTTCTAAGGAGATTAGTAAAAATTACATGAAACAATACAATCGCAATGAATCGTGCACCAACATTTAATGACCATTGTGTAAAAAGCAAAACGTTGAATGGATAAAGTGGAATTAATGATTACTAAACAGCTATTCAAGGATACGTTTTAATTATTTATAGTTCTACTTCTATTGATGCTAACGAAGCGATTACTCGTTACAGTCACGACTTTGCGTTGGTATACTGTCGACTATTTCGCTTGCGCTTGGCATTATTCGGCGTTCGGTAGATTGAGCAAATTATATTCTTTAGATTCAATTAATAAACAGCGCAATGAATATTTTCTGAAAGAGAGAGAGCAACATTTATCGAAATGTTGTTTGTCCCTTTATTCTCGTTGGTTCGCTGAAAGAGCTTCATCAGTTGCAATAACTCAGATCGGGTCAGAAAACAAAACTTGGGCGGTGAATGAGGAGACACTATAAATTAAGTCGGCTAATGTAATACCAAGTTTATTCGTAGCCAGACAGCAATTACGCCGGGAACTTAAGCGGTATTCACGAACACCAAAGAGGAGGTGAGCGGGGAGCGCAGGGTTGCCACCCCATTTCCACCCAGAACTGCATTATAACTTTAGCAATCCAAAAATACTACGATTTCATTTGTAGCTCCATAATTAGCTACATAGGTACTCGACAAGATGTAAACACATGCAAAGCTAGAAATGTTTCTTTGTCACGGATTGATTTTAGAGCCGAGTTTTTGTGTAAAGTAGGAATATCTTCTTTGACAAAAAAAGAAAATTACAATAACCATAATTTGTCATTGCATGGAAAGCAAATATAAAAAATGCATACCTAACAAAAAAGTGTGCTTATATTTTAAATCAAAATGAGAGCCCTTGTATCTAATATAAAGTGTATCGTACTTTAACTCGATTGAAAGTACGGTTGTTAACCCTAGAAGTGGTGAACACCCTTCGCCCGCCCACTCCCGCCCCTTTGAATCGTCCGAACTCACTACAGGAGGTGAAATTGACAAAGTTCCACCACCCTTCGGCTTCTATCAGATTATTTTAGCATCTTTAAGGCTACTAAACTTTCTTTGACAGTCTAGCGTTCGCGAAAAACTTCAACCCCTAAGTAACTTAATTGAATTTCCAATAAAGTCGATGGCTTCGTTATATTAGTTTGGAATCTTCAGAACACGAAATTGTTAGATTTTAATAAAACAGTTATTAGAAATCACTGTTTATTGATTAGAAAACTAAAAGCCAATGTGATGAATAGTATCAAATCTACGTTTGAAGTTCTATTTAAAATTTTCTCATAATAATAAACAACACAAAGTTTTATTTTTCGTGTTGTAAAATTCTTCTAAAATTTTACGGCGAGTCTCTGTAATAAACAAATAATATCAAAGTGGGGAGGATCGCGAGTCGGGCGGCGGAGTTGGGGCAAAGTCGGCTACTTTCACAACAAAGTTGGCAAGTTCAGAACTTCTGTGCTCTGAAACTTAATTCCTTCAAAACTGTAATGCTTGGAGGCAGATAATCTACAAGTTTGTCGCTGTAAACAAACTTCTATAATATGATCCGTAAAATTGGTTTCTCGTCAACTGACTGAAACAACTTTACAGTAAAATGTGTCCCATCACAAATTTAGGAAGTTATTAGCTGTCATTAGTGTTAAGACGAATACATTAATAATAAATTAAAATTAATTTTGTCTTACTATTGCTATCCAAGATACTAACATAACCTTCACAAAGGTGTTGTAAAAATTAGCGGTCCACTTGATGAAAATTAGACAATATCTTAAGTAAATACATCAATAAAAACCAGCCGATCATGGTTTTAATACGAACGCTATGAAACATGCTGAGGAAATAAATAGTCACGCTGCGAGACATGTGCCAACAAATTAATAATAGCGTAAGACCTTAATTGTACTTTCATTGCCAACCGTGATTCAATAATACTGACTAGGCAACAACATCGAACTTTGTCACGAAGAAAACTCTCAAGTGGCACGTTTTGTAACAAAATTCGTAGTAAGCCAAGTTGTTTCCGATGTGGAAAGAAAATTTCAATACAATGTACACATTGCCAAAGGTACTTTTGAAAAACGCTTTCTCCACGAAAATACCAAAAATATCACAGGATTGGGTAACAAGAAATTAATTTTACCACGTGGCACGTGTTGAAAAATTGGATAAAATGTTTGTTTCGATAAAGCAAAATGTTTTTAAATCAACACAAGTTTTAATTCTTTGTTACGACACCACGCATTTCACAAATATTGGCACAATGGGTTCCGAAACAACAATCCTGAAAGAAACCTCTACTTACTTTTCGATTTTGAAACATTAAGAGACGATAAACGAAAATATCAAAACAATGTAAAGTTAGATAAAACAGCGATCACAATTGAATATAAGTCACATAAGAGATTGACAAACAAGTTACACGAAAAGACGTTGCCAAACGCAAACTAGTTGATATGAATTAGAAGGGAAACCCGAACTTTGGGAATTTATTATTACCAAGGGCACTATGAAACTGCAGTTGTTCATTAAAGAAGAAATTATTCAGAAACGTTTCATATCCAAGAGGTGCATGCTAATGCTGCCCCTGTGTTATACATTTTAATGTGGGAACGAACGCCTGCATCGGTCAAGAATTCTTAGACTACGGAATTATTAACAAGCGAATTTCCAGGAATGACAAATTTACGAAATATGTCGGATACAGTTTGATTGAAAAATTGGTCACAGCTATGTCCTGGCTGCCTATGGGAAGCAACGCAGACGGTGCGAGAAGCTGTGCTTCGCGATCCTGCATCCCCAGCGTGGGGATTTTGGCATAACCATCCCTCAGTGGAAGTATATGTCTTGCCGTGCACAACGATAGCCAGATGACGATGACAAATGTTGAAGAAGCACGTTAGATCTTTACGAATGCAATTATTTGGCAATCCTTAATATTTGCCTACCCTGTAAAGAAACGAGCGCGATAATATAATAATAATGTTACTAAATTCGACATCAATCGTAATGTATCTTCCGAACTTGAGATACTAATAATGGCCATTCCGGAGCCTAATAGTCTGATACAAGTTAATCTACGTGATCACCGAAATTTCCAACTGGAATTCCAGCCAGTATTCAGCGGATGCTATAAGTTTTCGTACCCCCAGGCCACGAGGGTTAAACAATAACTGTAAATTAAGCTGGAAACTCATTAAAAGCGCGGCCACGGGGCACTTCGGTATGCACAGGCCGTATCGTGTTTTACACAATCGAACTTTAATTGGTCCGTCGGAAGTTTGGCTGTTAATATTACATGACGGCAATCGAAATAGCTTCGACTCCGGCTTGGCAAGTGTCGATGCGATAGTGTCGAAACGATAAATATATCTTATCGTCATCGAGTGCAATATCTATATTGGTCAATGTTATTGATCGAAAGAATATCCTAATTATATTGCACTTATATACGTAATATCTCGCCCTTAATCCCCGATGAGGTAGGCAGAGGAATGTAGAATACTCCCATATTTCACACGTGACGTTATACGTTCGATTATGGAATAGATGGTAAACCTATCGCCATATCCAGGGCACATTTCCAGATAACGATCCTCTATTAGAAAATCTAATTTAGACGATCTAATATTGCCCTTTCTGGGATATGAACCCAGGACCTCTCGGGCTTGCAACAGGTACGACAAACAGGGCAGTCACTTCAGACAGATATTTTTCAAATTATTATATTTAGGTTAATTCTGTTAACGTATATATTTTAGTACTAATGTATAATAAAGTATTAAAATATTACTCTAAATATAATCACCATCAACGAAAACCATTCCATTGCTCCCCACAGGCCCATCGCCTCAAGGCCACAGCCACTTCGCGACAAAGCATCATTTTAAATGTGAAACGCTAAATTGGTGACGCACCGAACATAATGTGCATAGTTTCAAAAGGACTCGACTCGACTCGACTGACACGGCAAAGGTCAATCCGGCCGCGCGCGGCGAAGGGAAACCATCAATCAACATTCAGTTGATACGGCCACTCGGTACACGATTACCGCAAATTGACGTTGGCTCCAATCCAATTCTATTTATACGACGCGAACATACCCTCCTATTCAAATGTAAAAGCGTTCAGAGCAACGGACTTGAATGTATACACCTCTACCTGTGTAGGTGGGATTGCGAACGCAATGTACAATTTGCATATTATGTTTTATATAGACTCGACAATTACTAGTACTTCGCGTCGATCTATCTATAATTTCTATTGAAACAAATACAACGTAAAGTATAATTGTATAAGGACACCAATAATTGTGCTTAATAGAGTGGAAATAATTGAGTTGTATTAACGTTTAACTGTTTAGACCCATTAAATTAATTATTTCCACTTTATTAATACATCTCGAAACGTAATATTTACATCAAGAATGATAATAGACGATCATAAATTCAATATTATTAATTAATACCAACATTTCAACATTAACATAATTAACCGATATGACATAATTGTGGTTAATTAAAAGGTAATAATAGACACCAATTTGTCTCTATTGGAATGCAATGAAATTAATTTTTAAAATGTTTTTACGCAGCTAAGCGAGGACACGCGACAACAATAATTTAAATCATAATCTAGCGGAATAAATAAAAATAATAATAACAATTGTAGGAGAGGCGAAGGAAGTGTACCAAGAATGTAGCAGGTGGAAATCGTACGACCGCCTACTTCTATTGGAAATTGACAATTGAAAAGAGATTGACATTGAAAAGAGGACGCCAGAATGGGATGCAAAGCATAATTTATGTCCAGCACGTCCAACACTGGACTTCATCGACTAATTAATTGATCGATTATTAGATATTAATATCTACACATAGTTTACTTGTTTATTGGTTAAAGTAAATCACTTTCGATAAATCATAACACTAATCTAATACGGTATGATTAATGTTAGATAACATGTAAGAATACGATACAAACTCTACATCAAATTGTTCCACCGTTATCTAAACGTATCGATGTTTTACGACAACGGTGTCACGCACATAAAAACAGGGCACTATAATATATGACCGATACAACGTATGTTTTTAAAAAAAACATTCAATTTTTTTTTATTTCGAGAATTCGCGAAATTCTCAATCAGCGAATATAAACATTTAGATTTAATGGTCGTAAATTCTTAGTGCCCTTGAGATGGTAGCGTCTACACATACGCTGGAGCTGTGCCAAGGTATTCGCGATACGGCGCCGGTTTCCGTATTTACAATGTTTAATGATATTGTTAATTCCTTTTTATATAAAAACACTATATACTACTAATATTGATGGACGCAGGTGCCGAGGGACGACCAGACACAATAATCTTAATCAAAAAGTTCAGACATTAGCTGATGGGAGAGTCAGAAGTCTTCGAAATCGAAGAGCGCGTATGAAGATGCACTCGCTAATGAGAACACGAGACTTTGTGTTCTCTGCCTACTTCCTAGGGGAACTCGCATTTTGATATAATAGTATGATAAACAACCTATTTAAAATCCACATAAAAAATAAAATGCCCTTATCGAAACATACAACATAATATTGCATCATGGCGGAAGAATTCTTAAAACGTTGTCGCTCGATATGATATCGTTTGAGTCATAATCAGTCACATGCGACATTTGAAATTCACACACATGCGTGCCTAGCATCAATTAACAAGAAAGAGGAAACGCAATTAATCATAATCAGACATCGCAAGAAATAAATCAGATAGACTATCGGTTTCGGTTTTGAGAAACATTAAAGTATCAGCTTGATAATTATGTTAGCATGTTGCTCTTGTTTAACGGCGTGGTCAGTGTCGTGAATGGCTTCGGCTGACTGCTATTTTCGATCGAAAAGAATATGACAAATGTTAAACATTGCGCGCGGCGCGTCCGCCGCGCCGCCACGGTCGACGGCCTCGCCTTGACCAAGTTCGAGTCGCGGGCGTGCATATTGTTGGGCGCGCATGTGAATTGCCAAATTACCTAGTCATCGATATTACTTCGCGACATCTGCGCTTGTCCAACAACATAAATATCAAACAAACATTACACACCTCTTTGAATAATATACTAAAACAACTGGCGAATTACTCTTATTCCCTCATTTGTTTAAACTTGTGCTTTCTTACTTATGTGACTGCAATTTTGTGTCATTTCATCAAAATATTGTCTTTCCCTAGACAACGGTATAGTTTAAATGCTGTTGACAATACCTATTTATTCCAAACAGACGATAATGCTATAAGCCCTTATGTTAATGCCTCATTAATTCATGCTGTAACTCTTCTAGCGTATCACACTCCTGAAAAGTCAAATTACGCCAAGCAATACAAGTTTAGTGCTGTAACAAATGATACAAGTCATTTGAAACCTATTCTGTGATTTTTTTTATTTATGCCAGAGCTGTTTATTACTTTTATACGTACACAATTGCCTGGCGCATGCGCCATCTGTCGTAGATCCCACGTTTAAGTCTTTATTAATACCCGGACAATAATTACAATAGACTACTGTGGAATATTTAATTCGTCAGTTAATGGAATCCGTTCGCGGTTCACGGAACAAATTACAGTCAACTCGAACATTGTATTCATTAATGGAGAATATAGATTTTTATCGGCGACCTAATTCGCGACCCGTTTATTATTGACTTGGCAAGATAACGCAGGTTCCTACATGATAAACTTGTTCACTGACGATTGTGTTATCGTAAAAATTCGTCGCGATAATGGAGTACATGGATTATACGTGAACGATAACAGTCGTGTAATATAAATATATAATACCTCGTCGGTTGACAGTTAGCGAGAGAGACTGCTATTGGAGAGGTCCTAAGTTCGAATCGCGGGTCGGGCACTACGTATTAGAATGTCCTAACTTAGATTTATAAAACGTAACTTCACCACTATATACCCCGAAGGGGTAGGCAGAGGAATGTAGGACATTCCCACGATTATCCAGTTACGTTTACGTCCCACTATGTAATAGGTGGTGAGCCTATTGCCATGCATCGGGCACATGTCCAAACTCCGAACCA
>DWEI01001990.1:0-15304 GCA_018245875.1 Mysoria ambigua
ACTGTGATTGACAGAGATAAGGATCACGCCAGGCAATGTTGTTGTCGACGTGATAACATTACGTCACGCCAGTGGTCAGCCGAAGCGGTAAATAGAAGTGTGTATCACGCTCGCACGACTCATCAGATGTGGTAAATGTTCTTCCATAGAACAGGGGTGGGGGACTATTGGGGTGGATCAGGTACAAACCAAGATATCGTGGATATTCAAATCATATCCCATTGATTACGTAACATCACGCCCGCAGTAATTGAAGAGATAGGCAGAGGAGTGTAATTCACTCCCAGGTTTCACCCGTATCACTGGGCACATAATATGTAGACTACGAGCCACTACTAGAAAATTTATGTGAGAAAAATAAATGCTAAGTCCGCTCGATGGGCAGCCACGCTTGCAATCAAGACGATTAATGAGGTAGTCTCCCATTTTTGACCCTTTTATCGTTCCACTGCTGAAACAGGGGTCTTCTTAGAGTATATGAGGGTTAAGGCTGTAGTTTGTTACCCTGACCAAGTGCTTATTGTTAGTGAAAAGATATTCCTTAAACCAGTAGGTCAGCAAAATGTCGCTATGTCTGCGATATATTGAAATTACTCAACACATTGCGTTAATTTCATTCCAACACCAACTCTCCTGACTACGGGCGCACCGTATATTTGCATAGTTCGCTAATTCACTTCACTATTAAACTCTCTCTACCATAACTTTGAATGTTTTGTGAGCTTGAAAAGTTTGAATTCGAAATTTAAATTGTTTCAGTGCCCAACTTCCGGAATAATCAGCGAATGAAAAGAGAACCGCTTTGTGAATTACCTTTACTTCAGTTAATTTTAGTATTCATTTTTTTCCCCTGGAAAATACATTGCGAAAGTTTTAGGCATTGAATAATAATACTTCCACTTATTCGATGTAAGCAATGTTTCACTGTAACACGTATCTATAACTGAACATTGGTACGCTGGGTTTTTGATAAAATTCCTTGACGGCGACCGATTTATAAAATTCCTTCGTGGCCGCACATATTTATGGTCCACCTGTGCGGGGTCTCTAGACAGATGCCGTGCATTAATCTCGTCCGCGGTTACGCGCGCACGGCTCCGTTTGGCGCCGATGCAGTACGACCGCTGCGGACTAACAGCCGACTATCCGCAACAATCGTCCGTGTGTTCACATTTTTACCTAATGCTAGCAAAATTGGAAACATTTGTTACACATTCCGTTTGTATAATACACGTTTATGAAGCGACTCGTGAACCTACAAGGATCACGTCATATCGGTCTGCATGGAAATATTTAGCAGATAACGAATATCGTGACAAAAATAATGATAATAAACCATTAATATTTTTCTATTTGCGTGCTAGTAATTATATTAGTGTTTGTTCATAGGGGTATATTATTTGAATTACTACAGTATATGTTCCTTTGCATATATTTTTTTTTGGTTATCAACATTTTCGTTTGGATTCGGGTATACAAATTGAATTATCATTAAATTATTCTTCGAATTGACAGCTGATCCCATTAGTTGGGTTGAGAGGCATCGTCGTGTGATCAGTCGTCGTGTTGAAAGAACTAGTGGCAATGTCCAGGGCGCGACGGGCAGTGTGTGTTTCTTGTTAAATAGTCACAGTCGCCGCTCGGGGAGGCTCCTTTCACTTTCATGGACCCCGTTGTCATTATCACGAATATGTAATTTAAATACGTAAACAAGCAAATACCTCTGCCTAGCTTTTACGGAATTACAGGCGTAATGATAAGTTTTTGTTACGTTCAAGTATAAATGCGATATTTCTTTATTAATTTTCCTCAATTCAAATTACAGGGAATACTGAAATGTTTGTCAATATCGGAAATTTGTGAGATTCCGAGTTAATAGAATAATAGGGATTGAAACCAATTTAAACTTTGAAATTGATCTATTCAAGCGGAATTCTTCGGGGTATCTGGAGCCATGCATTCCAGATACGATGGGATTTACGCTTATCGTTCAATGTACAAAGTAACAACGTTTGTAAATATTTCGTGCAACATTCTGTGACCAGTTTTAACTTTGTATATGGTGCCGTGCTGATTCACAGCAACGATGCAATAAGGTTTGGCCGTCGTACGGATAAGGAGAAAACTATTATGTGGGCAGTTTATATTAATTAATTAAAGTTACCAAGACTGAATCTAATGTTAGCAAATTATGACAACCGGGACAAACAGCTTAATGAGGCTTTGACACACGAAAATGTTTAGGCAAATATTGTTAATAGCGGTCAATAGGAATCTGCAACTTCGGCTTTGACTTCTGCAAGCGTTCAGTTCTATTTTGTGGTAATTTCGCTAAATCGAGATGAGAATTCTTCAGTATTAATCATCTTTTTGATCGGAGGTATTATTGGGACATTTCTCTGATGGCAGTGTGAGTTAGTCGGATACCTAGTCGTTACCTATCAGAAAGCATAGAATTAGTTGAAACAATTTTTTATGTTTAATAGTACTCATAATACATAAAAAGATAAACGTTTAACGTATTACAGTAGTATGATAATTTTCTAAATAATCACCGATATGTGGCTCGCGAATGCCGCCACTTTCCCATCGACCGCCAAGCGTTAAAGTAACATAACGCTTAAAACAATCCATTTTACAAAGTTACATACACACCTAACTATTAATCACCAATTGAAACTTTATCCAGACTCACCGTCGGCCGTCACCGACGGCTGTTCGTCTCTCAGGTTCAGGTTCTACGTGTACTCGGCGTACGCGGAGCGGCGCACGGTGGCGGCGGTGCGCGTGCTCGCCGCGACCAGGACGCGCGGCGCCGACGCGGTGCTCTGCCGGATGTGGTTGCCGGACAACCGCACGCTGACGCTCAAAGCGCGAGTCAAAGTAATTACTATATATATGATAATTTTTAGCAACATTATTAATTATCGTGATTTCTATAAGTTATTTTTATCGGCAAACGCACCTTGTGAAACGTAGGAGAGCACTACACATCTTTGTCAACCTCTTCGGGGATTATAGTCGTGATGTTATATTTTTTTCTACCATTTATTTAAAGAATATAGTTAATGTATTGAAGACTATTGTTGATCTATCATGGACTAGATTGTACTCGCAAAATAATAAGGGTTAATGCCATGATGCGTGTTAATGGTCGGTAACACTTAAATGTCTTAAATAAATATTTTGAGTCATCATCTAAATAAACATTAACATGTAAATTAATCTTAGTTAATTAACATAAACAGCATCTAAATTAAGCATCAAACGGGCTTGTGTTATAGGACTTGGACGGGTGGTGTAGACACTGCATATAAAGAAACTTATAAAGGTATTTTTCTTACACAGAGTAAACGACTTATGCTTGCCGCATAAATATTTATTCTTGGTAGGAGTCGAATAGTCCGTCGTCAATAGTCACTTTCACTAGCCGCTGCGCACACTGGCCAGTCAATTCTTAATAATCATTATGGATAACTGTAGATATGTAGGTTTTCATATTTATGGGAAGTCATTTTCAATTGTAACTTTCTAAAATAAAGCCGACATGCTATATTCGTCACCAAATCAGAATGTGACGGCGGTTTGCGGATGAGGTTGCCGCACGAGTATAGACGATGTATGTAGTCGTACGTGCGGGTCGCTGCTAATTAGCGGGACCGGTCGCTGCGCTGCTGTCTCGTGGCGGGAGATTTAACGTGCTCATTTTTTGAACACTCGGAGATTTTGTGGGGTGGGTAACGGTAATGCTTTACAAAGAAATTTTGGAATTAGTTAAATTTGTCTTTTTTTCAAAAAATTTCCCTCCATGTTGACCACCCACATAAGAACAGTGTCGCTCTCTTACAAATAATTATTTGTTTTCTCGATAAACAATTTTTTTTTAATAATAGTAATAAAACTTAATGGTAGTATTGATCTCATAAATATTTTAACAATAATATATTTGTGTTTACGCCTGACCACACACGAGTTAAGGGCATAATCCCGCCAAGGAAAACCTTCTCGTATGTCTGGCTCTGGGCTTAGATGGGGTGATAACGATACGGAATTTTATTTCAGCCGATACGGGAAAATTGGAACCTGAAATACAGCGCGACTTACGTCCTATGCTTGCTGCGCGACTCGGGGCTGAAGCCGCAAGAGACCGTGGGCGCGTCTGTGTCCGTCGTAGCCAGCACGTCGCCCGGCCGCCCGCCCACCAACCTGCTCACCGTCTTGGAGACCGAACCGAAGAGCGGGATTGAGGTACTGTCGTATAAAAAATCATATTATCCTTGTATTCATATATTATAAAGGTATAACCGTGTCTGAATAAAGAATCCATAGGACACGGTGAGGTTTTTAATAACTTACGTACCTTTGGAAGCTTATTATAGATCGGCCTAATAAATGCAGTCCACCTTATAAGAAAAAAACGAGTTATGTTTCATAAAAATAATAAACTACTTTCATCTAGCATGAATATCACACTATTAATTATGTAAATGTAATGCTAATTATTTTAGCTAATTATCGGTTTGGATATTAAGTATTCCAATATATATGTACGTGGAATTTATCGCGTGCAATATATTCATATTCGCCACAATCCACAATAACGTTATTGCGTCAGTGGTAATTTGACTTTAAAATTTGAATATTGAATGGCGAATCACTCTCGGACGTCTCTAAAATGGGAAAGTATAATATGTTTGTATGTCTATAAACAATGGAATGCATAGTTTCCCCATGTAACCAATATTCCAACCTAATCGTGGTTATGTTGTGGTGACGCTTAGAGTTTTTATTGTTGCATCTATGAGTTACACGCTCAGTTTCAATGTTTGGTATTCTACTTCTATGGAAGTTTCTATGGAATATTGCACATGAGCCTCTAATTTATAAGATAGCGCGAATCCAGCAACAAAATTGTCCTCAATAAGTGCTCCGACGTATCAGTTATTAATAATACGAGTTGCCCTCTGATAACACGTAGATTGTAAAATGTTTTTGTAAATTTTAAAATCTAATTAAGCGAACAAACACAGTCACATTAGTTTTCGATCAAAGTCAACGTTAAAACCGATTCACATTTGGTTGTTAGTATTCAGTATTTACTACACACCACGAATTGAGTGTCGTTAAAATTTAAATACAGTTGGTTATAAACGAGTTCAAATATGGGGCATAGTTATTTTGTCCAATTAGCACCGTATTTCGTGCGTAGAGTATCGCATACACGATAATAATACAAAGTTATTGACACTCTTTATTATATCATCACGTTAGGTCTTTAACCGGGTAAGCAGAGAGTGTGTCGTGTGCTTTATATTTCGATCTTGAAAGACCCGATGTGCTTCTTCGTCATATTTCACTTATCATTTGTATCATTTGTATGAGCCCTTATCATTTGTATGAGCCCGTTTTGTATAATTGTGTAGTCCCCCATCAGCCACTACATAATATTATATAGCTGGTCAGTCCGCTCAGTCAGTCTCGCTGTTCGATTGTATACGTCTGGCAACAATTTTTTACTGGCATCTTTAATGGCATTTCTGGCATCAATTTTATCGACGATTCAATGAAATCAAACCTCTAATACGATGTACGCTGAGTTCAAATGAAGTTCGCACTTCTATTATCTTATTCTTTACAAAATTTTCCTATAGAAACAATTGTCTCGTATTCGAATTTTTGTACATGTGTTTGATGATTTGCTCATAAACTCCACGCTGCGTATGTGGGTGATAATCTTAGGCCACAACTGTTCGTCAGCGGTCAAGGCATTTAGCTGTGCCTAAGCGGGCTGTATTATATCGTGTTCAGCGAATTTAAATATGAATAATATCAAAAATAAGTGCAATGAAACATTGATCGGTTTATAAGTTATGAGCGTTCATAAGTGACCTGTATTACACTTTATACTGAATAGAATCCAAAATAAACTGTTCGGCTCAGCATATTGGACAGTTGCTATCAAATTACATTCACATCTCACTGCGCAGTGCTTGCTTGGGTGTTACGGTTGGAACCATTGCGGCTTGCTATGAACGAGCCACTGGACGCACCCACACACGCGCGCGATAAACGAACACCGGCGGACGCACGGGAGGGCTTTCATTAGCGCACCCACCCGGACACCGAGCGGTCATTCTTTTATCCAATGTTGACATAGAAATGCGTTCAATTGGCAGTTTCATTATTGTCCATTAATTAACATAATGGACATTGTGAGCGGGATCGAACATTTGCATACATACACATGCATGTGTGGTTAAATAACAATAGTCATTGTGCCTGATAAGGTATTATATATTATTTGTAATTACGCATATGGTATATGATTATTAGAGATGGGATTAAATGTTGTGGGTTTGTATGGGAATAGAAGATATGGGATTATAGGTTTTGTACTTTTGACAGGAATCCCTGCACGTGTGTGTGAAGCCGTTCCACTTTTCGTACGCCCGCGACGATTGGCTTTTGGAATGGTTCGAGCTCAACCGGCTGTTGGGGGCCAGCCACTTCTACATGTACAACGAGTCGTTGAGCGCACCTGTTGCCTGCCTCCTCGATCACTATAGGAAACAGGGCCTCGTCACGCTGCTACCGTGGAAGTTGCCTATTGTTTCCAAAGTGGAAATTCGGTGAGTTTCAATCATTAATTTCTATTTAATTGAATCATATCGTAAGTGTTCATTTGTATTCGAAACTGTTCGCATGAGTTTGTTAACTAACACATCAGATATTTGAGACCAATACACAGACAAATTTTGCAACATTGCTACTATCAACAGCCAATTGTGTACTATTGCTATTGTGTTAAATTATTGACATATACATACATATATATTTGACATATTTATAGTGCTTGTGATCTCTATCGTTTTTAAGTTTTCGTTTCAACGAATATAATTGTGGTTATCCGTGCAATATTTCAGGACGGAAGGCCAGTTCGCCGCGTTCAACGACTGCCTGTACCGGTCGATGTCGACGGCGGGCTGGCTGCTCGTCATAGACGTGGACGAGGTCGTGTTGCCGCGGCGGGAGCGCACGTTGTCGGCGCTGTTGACGGCGCTGAGAGCTGCTTACAATCCACCATCCAAAGCACCATCCGCTTTCTTGTTTAGAAATGCGTTTTTCTACCTGCGGTGGGAGGTATTTTCAATAGTTTCATTCCCGCATACTTATGTACCATTATTATTATATTTGGCTTGCGCATATGTATTCTGAAAAGTATTACAAAATCAACTGGGTCAAAATCGCTTATTAGATTGTTAGAGGAATTTTAACTTTTTCGCAATGAAAACTTTTAGTATCATTTATTCAGTGAAATAAATTATTTAATTCTTGATACTGTTTAAAGTAACATTTGCTATAGTCTTAACGAAGCGACGAGAAACGATATTCGCGTTTATTAGTGATATTACATTTTTGTGCGTCAGTACTGTGTTTGGTCAATGTGTGTGAGCCGGTGCGCTCGGCAGGACGACCCCGAGGCGCCGGCGCCGCTGGTGACGGCGCGCAAGTCGCGACGCTGGGCGGCGCCGCACGCGCTCAAGAACCGCAGCAAGTACGCGCTGCGGCCACGCGACGCCGTCGAGCTCGGCAACCACTTCGTGTGGGAGTTGGCGCCCGGCGCCAGCTCCGTCGGCGTGCCCACGGACAGGGCGCTGTTGCACCATTATCGGGTGGGCATAATTCCATGCAATTATAAATGAATCCATGCGTCCTTCGTACTAAATTGTTTTTGTTATCCTTAAAAGTTTTTCATTGACCGGACATGGGAGATAAATGATTTAGTTTTCGAATTCGCGAATGATTTTCCTAGGGTGAGTACCTCCGAAAATTACTTGTCTTAGTATGCATACCTGCCATGTCATGTCAAGAGTATTATTCGCAGATCGCGTGCGAGTACGGCGGCATGCAGTGCCTGACGGTGCCGTCCACAGTGGACCGCACGGCCCACCGCTGGGCCGACCAGCTCATGCAGCGCGTAGCCGCACAGAAGGAGCAGCTAGCGCGCACGTGCCTCGCTTAAGGAAACCGCCACGGCCCGATACGCCGCGTCAGATTACATCCTTAAACTCCTCTAATTGGCGATTTGTCTGACGTCATTAATGCCCACAGACGACAGCGACGTCTTTCATTAGGTGGACCGTCTGTCAGTTTCCAGTTTCATGACAAATTAGAATACTAAATATCGAAAACGTAAATTGCCTACTTACGTACTTCTTTATACTGAATGAAATTTGAAAGGGTTGAATGAATTGACACATCAATAACAATTATAAGACTAGTTACTGGTAATGGGTTCTAAATTTTATCCGCTACGTAGGTACTCAACACTGGTACTGGTAGGTACTGACAATAGCACGATATTGATAGCGTTCAAAATGTGATAATGAAATAATGCATTTAGTGACAAAATTTGTTGAGGACAAGCCACAACGACGAACGTTTAATTCGTTATCTCCAACAACAATTTTATTATAATTAGCCATAAAAGTCCGCGATGATTATTTTTTAATTGTTTTACTGTTTTTGTTTTAATTGTTTTAATTGTTTCTATTACAAAATTGCTTTTACATATGTTTTTTATTTTGCGAAATATACAATTGTCATTAACTTGATACCTGTTTGATAACATATGAGAAATATTATTCACAGATTTTTAATAGTATCTAACATATTGTTAACAAAAGCTTAACCCTATTAAAATTAAAAAAATATGATGTTTAATCACAGAAAGGATTAAATGCGGGTCTCAATTTGATGGGCATGGGTTATATATATTTTTTGTTACTATCAGACGATCTGCCCACATAATTCGCTCCATCAAAACGCAATAGCCATAGATTAAAAATAAGATATCGTTTTCATTTAAAAAATCCGTCTTTGAACTGTCTATTTATATTTAAAAAAAGACTTATTGATTACGTATTTTGTAACATAAAACTGTTACTAAGTCCTCCTTCGTATTTTCGGTTTTTATGCTAACATAAATTATATAAGTATAATCAAAACTATCATTTTGTAAATTGCGAGCCAAAATTGGACGCAACGTTACGTTTTATTTTAATGCATATTTTAAGTCAATATCAGTCATTTATTGCATGGAATATACATCCACCTAATAGATAAATTTACGTAAGTACAAAATTGGGTGCCGAGTGAGACCAAGACTTACATACCTTGATCAAAAAGCTAAATACTGACTGATGGGGGAGTCAGAAGTCTTGGCCACTGGCGTGCTTGTCTGAAAAAAGGGATGAATGTAAAAGAAGCGCGGCAAATCTATAAGTGTACACTTGGCACTCGACACTCTCCCCACCCGTAAGGAACCTGGCGAGAAGATTTGTATGTACAAAATTATTTCTCTATTAAAAGTGTCACATTTTACAACACGTCATTTTGTATGTAAATTTGGTAATATAATGAATATTTTTCAATCAAAAGGGTACAGTATGGAACACGCACGTCGCATGAACTTAGACTTTCGACTTAACTGCATTGATTTGCGTAAATAAAGACGTTATTTACATTTTGTTTGTATTCGTCGTTCAGCATACAGTTATATATTTTAATTTTGATTGAATTTTTATAAGGTATTGTTAAATCAAAAAGTGTGTTTTTGTGTCTCAATGTAATATTCATGCACACTTTTAACATATTATGCTCTCTTCCTAGTCGCATTCTTCATTTCTGTAGGTCGGGCCTGTCCTGGAGAACTTTGGTGGAAAAGTCTGTGAGCTGCTCGCTCGTTCTGTTGGTGACCGTCCTCGTGGTCTTTTTCCTTTCACTTTGCCAACTAGGTCTAGTTTGACAAGGCTATCTGGTCGTTTCCGGCTATGTGCTTAAACAGCTGAGTATCTATTGCTAGCAAAGGGTGTAAAGTATGGTCTTAATTATCAGTCGGTCAAAAATTTTTACTTTCTCACAACAGGTGTTTGTTTATCTCTTGCGGTTCACGGTAAATGCACCATTGTGTACTAGCATCATATTTCGAAGGTGTCCACTTTTATTTAGTCCGAAGCGCGGATTGTCCAGAATTCAGAATTCAGTATAGTACAAGAAGATCGAGAATTTCAGCGTACGTACCAGTATCATTTTAGTGGTAGTGGAGACATTTTTGTCTAGTCTTAATTTCTTCAATTTTTTCATGGCATTTCTTGGTAATTGTGTTAGCGTCGAAATTACTTGTCCCGGTCACCGTGATTGCACATTCCCTATATTCGACTGCCGCGATTATCTTTTCTATTTTTTGCACTATGTTTCTAAAATGTAATAATAGATTTGTATTTCCCGAAGCTAGATAGAGAAGTGCAGTGCCATGTTTCATCAGTTACATTTACATCTCTCTATGGAGTAGTGGATGAGCCTATTGTCATTCACTGACCACAAAGTCAGACTCCATACCGCTAATAGAAAGGTGTACTAGAAAAATCCGTTATATTGTACCTACCCGATGCAATATTTGAACCCAGGACCTCCTTGATCACTAATCGCACGTGCATCCACCGGTCAACGAACAATCAATATATGTCTATAATTAGCATAATATTTTTTATAAAAACTTTTATATATTTGAATAGTTGCCTTTTAGTATTATTTTTTCATGATACAGACATTTTTTTTACATACAGATGGGACATATACTATCTATTTTAGATTAGTATTTATGAATATTTCGTTATGGGTATGTATTAAAATACAGTTATAAAATATATATTGTTAACGAGTAACATCTTTATAATAGGTCTTTCAGTACTTTAAATTTAAATTAAATTTTCGATTTATGGCTCTTTTGTTTTGAATGAGAAAGCTTGTTCGTTGTTCCCCACCGCACTCAGCCCAAACATATAATTATAATTAATATGCCTTATTTTTCTAAATACAAAAGAATAAAGAGTAATATTTCCAATTTTAAAGAACTAAATCACTTCTTTTCCTTGCTGTCTTTATGTTAATAAATGACACTACTAACTGATTTGTATTGGAAACACAATTTTTATTAGTCACATGTATTATCGTCGTATTGGAAAAAAATAAATAAATGTAAGGTGGTTAAATATAGGGTTGCTTCATAATTTCAGATGGCAAGTATTTTCGTATATTAAACCGTGTCGTGCTAGAATTCTATTGTATATTACTTAATGATAATATCACTGTGGTAATGCAGTAGACAACCGTATATTCACAGCTCCAGTCATGTAATAGCATAATATAATAGCATAATATAATATAATAGCATAATCACGGTTTTTGATGAATATTATTGTACGATCTGCGACATAAAATTTATATGTAAATTGAATCTAAAAATAGTTTTAAACTAGGGTTATAATGAAATAATCGAATGTTATACAGACAATATCGATGATCTCGTTTGGCTGCTGGTCTTTGCGCACCGTCATCCAATATTGTCCGTTTCATATCTTGTCGTTGTGGTATGTTTAAATTTAAATGGATACATTGAATTTACACTGTATCTAATAAAATGCAACGGTTACTGCGTGATTCATTCTTAGGATGAATCGAAATTGAAAGAATACAGTCGAATGGGTATGTATTTCCGGAGTTTGCCACGATGTTGGCATTTTAAAATATCAACACTAACTGGGGGTCGCAGGTCACCATATCGTATTGGGACCGAGCGGTTGTATGATCATTAAAATCAGTGCGTACTGATTGTTTGTTGACCTCGCGTGAACGGTTGCCGGGCGAGGAATATATATTCGTATTTCACATGCGTACTGATTCGGTTTCATTACATTGGAAGCCCTGTTAAAAGACATCAATTTAATCAAATTATATTATAACTTAGAACGCAATCTTTATTACAGTCAGTTATTATAGTTCAGTATAGTCAGTGTTGTGGAATCTGTTTTGTTACAAGTTAGTTTTATTCTATGTATTTATGTTCTTTGTTTTCTGTACTTGGTTAGTTAGTTAGTTACTTTTTAAATTGTCACAGTTATTAATTGTTATCGTTCAAGTTAATTTGCTATCAGCACTGTCGTACGTCTGTAAGTGAAGAGTGAGAAATTGTCTTGTGTTTTAAGCAACCGTGCCCAGCGGTAGGATCTTTTTTTGATGTTTTCTTATAATAAAAATAATTTATATTCAGCAATTGATGTTTAAAGATGTTAGAAATTAAATACAGAAAAGATGGAATATTGAGTCCATCGATCAATACATAATTATAACTTTACCGTAGATGTGTATTTTAAAATAGGATTTCTCATTATTGTTTTTGTACAATATCATTTTTTTATAAATACGGACCATTAAATACTAAAACTTTGTTTTAATTTTTTTAATAAAAAGTACAATTTACATAATAATATATTTAAAATTACGTGAAGTATGGTGCCATTTGGGTTATGAGTCTCTTGAACAATAATAATAATAATTTGCTCAAAAACTTTACTGATCAGTATTTGCAAAACCTTTGAAAACCGCTGCTTGTAAACATTAAATGACATATGTATGTGAATATTAAGCCAGAGACTCTCGAACATTGTGGTCACAAAAATGTCATGTTGGTTTTTTTAATAATGAACTGGTAATTTTAGGTGTCGGAGATGTAATTAAAACATGCATATATTGCTGTTAGCGATTGTTTAGTTTGAAATTGTTAACAATAAAACATTTCTATAGGAATTCTTAATTGGTTATAGATATTGTAATCAGAATTAAAGCGTATGAAGAATTGTTTAATCAAAATAAATTCTAGTGTTTGTAATGTAAATATTTGAACATTTTGAATTAAGATGTAAATAGTAGTTGCGTAAAATAAGCACAGAATTATACATATTCGTATGTGTATTTTAACTCTGATCGTATGTACTATTAAATGTTGTTTAGCTACATTTGTCAGTTTGCATATTGTACATGAATAAGAATGAATTAGTCAGCATCGTCGTGTTATGTTCGTTAGTCATTTTACACAAAATATTGATCGTGACAGTAGTGAAATATAAGCAGTATTAAAATAAAACTTTACCAAACAATGCATTTACTATATAATTATATATAATTAAATTTTGAAATTCTGAATGTGAATTGCACAGTATCATACTTATGTCAATTTTTTTAAATACTACATATCGATTATTATAACATTAGTGTGTTATTTCAATACCTCAATATTATTTGTACGTATATTTTATATATTGTATCTTATTATTATTATTATATCTTGTCATAATGAATTTTCCTAAACTTTTTATTAGGTTCAAATGATCATATGTTTTAGTGTTTTTAAATCCTAGTTTTCTTATAAGCAATTCTATATATTTTTATATTTCATAAAGTTTTGTGGTACTTGCTTGGATTCTTATTTCTTCAGTAGAAAAATTATAATAATTAGCGTGATACGCACTATTGTGTTTGTGATTAACAATAGCACTAATTTGAGCTGTTCCTTACCTGTCAAGGAAGATTTCCTACATTTTATAAAAACGTTAATGTACATAATGTGATTGCACAGCGATATCAGACAATGGTTCGTTTGTTTCGATGAAAATGTTTTAGAGTTAAAATTTGTTTGTGGTGCTCGATAATTACATGCGATACGTAATTGTTACTCGTTACGTTGTCTAAGTTTGTGTCTAAGCTTAGACAAAGTAACAAGTTTCAACTGCATATGTATCCACGATAATAGTAACCTTAATAAGGATTGGGTGAAATAGCAATACGATTGTGTCAAAAGTATATTTTATTTTTTATGTAACTAAAAAATACGTAACTACATACGTAACATTCGTGGCAAAGAATTGCGAACGCCAAACGTCTGTTATTTTTATATAGACAGTAGCGTTTTTAAGCAGTTACCGTTCGCGTTCGAGTACCCGCCTTAATGAATCGGATATATTAGTCACATTGCAGTGCCGAAAGAGTGTGCAGTAGTTACGCTTAAATCTATATCTAACGGTATTAATGCTATAATTATCTGTATTTTTTGCATATTTAATATTACAAAGATTTATTTTCCCAGTGCTAATTTACGATGTAAAATTAAGAAAGGTTTATTTTATATTCTTTATTTCTTACTTGATTTTACTATTTTTCTAACTGTATATTTCATAATATCATATGTTTATATTTATATCGTTTGTATATAACAATATGTTAAAACAGAAAAAATAGCAGTTACATTGAAAGTTTATTGGTTGTTTTAAAATCTATGACTATGGAGTTGTGATTTTGTTAACTATACTTACTGCAGTTTATTAATCTTTATTTATACGAGTATTCGTGTACTACTTGGTTCGAGAACTTAAAATTGAATATTAGTGCTGAACTGTTTCGTTAATCAAATTGCAATAAATAATAATTATAACGATTGCATCTCTCTTATGGCCGGGTCTTCATATTGTAGGTGCGGCTGACACACAAGACTAGTACACAACCCCCACATGTATGTATCTATCTGGGTACGAGTATATTTAGTATTCATATAGCTCGATCGGAAATCGGTTCCGGAACCATCTGCGCAGCAGACCGGTGTTAGGACCGTTGTGCCAAATCGTTCGGTAAATTGTTTTTCAAGCAAAATGACTAACGATTAAATATTGGTCTAGTCTACTGATTAAATATTTTATTAAACCTTTGGCACCTATTCAATAAATCTTGTTGAATATTGAAATGAGAACTTAACAGCATTAGATATCAGTATTGTATTGGAATTACCTATTGTTATGACGTAATTAATATATAATTATTATTATAATTATAAAACGTGTTGTAGTTGTATGTATTAAAATTATATGTGGAACTATTGTCTAACATAATATCAGTACCTATTTATTATCAACAATTGCATGTACCTAGTTTATCAATGTTTAGTATTAAGTATTTAAATATAGACTTGTTTAAACCCTTTTGTACATATTATGTTAGTTGCTTCTAATGAAATACAACGTGTCGTAATCCTCTCTTATTTTAGCAGTCTGTGTTTACGAGCTAAACAGCGTTTGATAGAGAGCGAAATTAATTTAGTGGCAAATATTTTGTGTGTCTATATTTTTATCTGTGATGTCTATTTTAGAATTGAGGATTGGATGTAAGTAATTGATTCGGAGGAGAGGCGGGTTTGTTAATCGAATGTTAAAATTGGTCTTTTGTAACATAAATAAAAGGATATTGAATTTAAACTGGTTTTACTCGTTTTTTTCTTTTCTATTTTTTTCTCTTTAAAGTTGTCGCAATCATATTGCATACCAATTTATAAAGATTTTAACGTAACTTCACGCCTGTAATCCCCGAAGGGGTAGGCAGAGGAATGCAGAGCATTCCCACGATTCACCGGTTACGT
>DWEI01001991.1:0-15301 GCA_018245875.1 Mysoria ambigua
TACGGGGTAGGCAGAGAGCACGGAGTGCCAAATATCTCTATCCTTACAGAGCTGCCGCGCCTCCTCCACATTCATAACTCTAAAAATAAATACAGTAGAAATATAAATATTTTTTATATTCTTTACAATAAATACTATTTCTTAGTTTTTATTGTTATATTGTATTATTTTATTAATATTAGTGATTACATTTAAGCTCTTACTAATACTCTTAGGATTATTATATTATATCGTTTACCTTGATTCCTTACGGGGTAGGCAGTAGAACACCGAGTTTCTATCTCTGTATCCGTAGGTACAGATATTAATACTGATTAAATGAATAATTTTACATACTGTATCAACAACACAAATATCACAAATATTCTTGCGTGCATCAATAAAACGAAAAATAAAACTTCCCACAGTTAATTATACGCGTCTATGCCTTAGCGCACATCCCAATTTATCAAATGTCAGCGCCCTCTGCACAGCCCAACCCTCATTACAACCGTCGTAACATCGAAGTCGTGTTACAATATTGGTCGGAGTGACTGGAGCGCGTGAGGCCACCCGGCGCAGTATCAACGTTTGGTAACTGTAAACCTACAGCTGTGTATAATATACCGTTGGAGAATAATAATTTTAGTATTTGGCTAATATGATTCGAATTACAATGATAACAGGTGATTGTAGTTGTTTTTGCTACATAGGTAAATATTTTGACTGCCTCGTTGGTCGTGTTGGTTGCAAATGCGACTGCCGGTTGGGAGGTCCCTCCCGAGTTCGATTCCCAGGTTTCCCACTACAAAATTTTCTAATTTAGATTTTATGGTAGTGGTTCGGAGTCTGGATATGTGCCCGATGCATGGCAATGGGCTCATCACCTATTCCATAGCGGGACCTAAACGTAACCGGTGAAAGGTGGTAGGGTTCTGCATTCCTCTGCTTACTTGTTCGGGAATTACAGGCGCGAAATTGCGTTTTTTAGGTAAATATTGTATACTGGTTTATATGTGATTGTAATGTTATTACTGATTTTGAATACTTGTTATTTTTATTAGATGTTTCAATAAAAGTGAGTTATTATTTCATAACGCGTCTTTGTTTTTTTCATTTGAATTTCAAATTAAGGACTCTACTATTCACGAAGAGTTTGTGATGAGTGCTAAAGGATAAAAGCTAGAATAAAAAATAGTGGGCAGGTATTTTAATTTAATTTTCTACACTGTATTTGGTCGTGACAAAATAACATAAATAAATGTAAATGAACACTTAACTGAACTGCTTAAAGCCGGTAGCTATTTTAAACAATTGTAGGTACGTAAGTGGGCGGGAGGCGTAGACTGAGAAATTGTAGGTAGCGTTGCTGAAGTCTAGACTGGCGTATTAGGGCTATTTCAGACTGGCGTATTATCGGCGAGATGTACGTCTGTACTGATAAATAAGAGACAAATAGTTGAAGATGTGCTGGTTGGCAACAAAAAGCGCGTTCACAAATTCGAGGCGTACGTAGAGCACAAAGCGCTAGTATACGCGCGTACAAAAACTACCTTAAACGCGCCGAAAATACGCTGGTCTGAAAGATTCCTTAAAAGCGAAAAACGAATCTAATAAGCCTACGGTTATCACGTAAGTTGTATATAAAAGATGACTATCACCTATTAGTTGTTTCATTTGCATATCGAGGCTTGCGTTGGTTTATTAATTGTGCTCAGCAGTTGTAGATCTCGTAAATGAGACGTGGTTACCAGCGAAGCCTTCATATTAAATCTCTTACCTGTGGTTCGAGCGGATGGCAATTATAAACTACTTAGTGTAGATACTTACGAGTACATGAGCGCTAGCAGCGATGTATTCTCAGAGACTGTATAAGTTTATAATAATCTGTATAAGGTTTAATTGATAAAGCCATTGAAATTGATACCTGCTTGAAGTTTAATTTATTGTATGGGAAAAGAAGATGAGAGTGTTTTACACTTCATAACCACAGTGTGTATTAATGGGTCGGGTGATTAATTACATTATTCAATTAATCGCTTATGTACGTAGTTTTTGTTGTTCTTTTAAGTATGATGTTAACAAATCACGAGGCACTTACAGCGTCAGAGATTATTTGCTTTGAATTTCGTATGCGCTTAATGTAGAGAAATGAGAAATTTTACCTACACTTGCCGACTCGTTTGTTTTCCAATACGACCGACAGTTGAGCGCTACCCTTGAAGGTAAAGACCGGTCGAAGCGACCCCGTTTCGTTTCATACTCGTGAGTTACTCTAAATGCTGTGACGGCTGCGTTGGGGAGTCTCCACATATATTAAACTGTACTGTATAAAAGTAAATCAATTTGTATCTCGGACAATTAGTCAATACATTAGAATACTATAGGTGTGTTGTGTACAGTTACAGATTATAAGTAGTTTGTTGAAGTAAAAAGTCCTTGCATTTATGTCGCCACATGGATGGGCGAATTTGTCGGAGGCATTGAAAGCCGATCGACCGGCTACTAGCTTACAATCGTGGGGGTTAAGTTACTACAGGCCAGGAGTTTCGTCGATCACGATATACAGTTACAACGTTATAATGATAGTTCCCGTTTGTCATTTAAATTAGAAATTCTATTCTTGCATGAATGCGAGCATACATTTTAATTTATTGAGTCGGGATTCGTTATGCCCTAGAAGCGGCTATAAATATATGTTTATTCCCATACATATTCGTAATTCTAGCCCGAGCACTAACCAAACAGGCGTAACCTGATTTAGCGCTAATAAATAAAGGTTCTCCCCTTCGAGTAAACTCATTATTCACGAACGTCAACTTCATACAGCTTTATTACTTGTTTGCCGATCATTTGTAAATTTCGTGATGCATGCCACTCAGTCGGTGGTAACGCGGGCCGCTGCGGACCACCAAGCCGTGTATATCGTTCGTTTCAATGGTAATAAATCGTGTTGGAATTCGGTTTAAACATGCGTTATGTTGTAGCACGTCGGGTGCGGCTGGATTTGCGCTTGCAGTAAAATGTACGGTGTTGGTTGGTGGTCACTTTGTAAAGGGCTTAAGATGCGCTCATAGTGCACACACAACGTATGTATGGTGTGTTTCGTCTCTACGAAGCTATGCTTGTGAGCGATAAAAATACTTGAAGCAAAATTTTATCTTAAAAATGCATTATAATACTAATTTTTATTTTTATTTTATTTATATCTTTTCCACTTAGAATCTTCAGAGATCACTTGTGTACGTCAAAAATCGTAACATATTTCGATTAAGTAAAGCTTCCAGGGTCTATTGGTATGTATGTATGTTTTGACAATGAGTATTTTTTATAAGGACCGTATAATAATGGTTGATAAATTTTATTTCCTGGTATTCTAGTCCAGTGATCCTTATCTATTGCTTAGTATTCAACGGCTATTGCATCGTTATCTCTACATTCTTTCCCAGACTCTTCGACATTGGTGAGGTAAATAAAACATTTTGCAAAATAATATTGACTACCTCGTTGGTTGTGTTGGTTGCGGGTACGACTGCCGATCCTCCCGATCGGGTTCGATTACCGGGTCGAACACTACAAAATTTTCTAATTAGAAAATTTTCTGCTAAAAAATCAAATTAAATTCTGGTAGCGGTTCGGAGTCTGGATATGTGCCCGATGCATGGCAATAGGCGCACCACCTATTACATGTGGGACGTAAACGTAACCGGTGAAACGTGGGAGTGTTCTGCATTCCTCTGCCTACCTCTTCGGGGATTACAGGCGTGAAGTTACGTAATAATAATTGTAAAAGTAAATGAATAATTGTAAAGCCGTGATAAGCTAGGGGTTTGAAATTCAGCCTCTCACTCACGCAGCCCGGTTTCGAATCCTGGCGCGCACCTCTTTACCAACTCTGCGTTTCAAGCTTCAATATCTCTTGCTGAAACGGTGCTTCTTACTGTAGAATTCATAAAATAAACGTTGGTTAAGGCTTGTGAAGTTTTTTGATGCACAAACATTAAAATATTGCTAATTGTCTCACATACTTGTCTTATATTCATTACTCTTCACAGACGCACACCAATGTTAGAGACTTGTTACTCTTCACCACCCATTATCTGAACCCATTTGCTCAAGATAGGGTAGTTTCAGTTCCCTACACCAATCAACTTTGGCATCACGCGCTAATACATCCTGATCATTTTTATCATTGAAATGTTTTGAGTATATAACAAATACGCCAAGTCCTTTACGGGGTAACAGAGCGGCGAATGCCGAATATCTCGATTCTAACACACCTGCGAGAAGTATTGATATTTGTAGGTTGATCTGTGTTTTGTCACCTGAACAAATGACAAACGGTGTCTCGTATGTAAATTGGGATATTGTCGAGTTCGTTTGCCTCGTCGCTTAAAATGGACTGCCCAATGTCCTATGCTAATATTAACAGGTGCCACTCAGCATTCGAGACATGTCCGACTACAATTGTTGTATGACCTGAAAAATACATAACAATTGGCTCAGTATTTGTTACGTATTCGTCACGTTTTTATCATGTAGTATTATGTAGTTTTTACTATACGATTTTTATTTAGTTCTAAGCAAAAACAACATGCGATCTTAGTAATAACTTAGAATCACCCGTTATTATTTCGACAAAACATTTGCCTCGTGTTCAACGGTAGAACGTTTAGTGTTGATAATTAAGCAAATTTAATACTATTTTTGTTCACAAGCATGTAATAGGTTCGAGTTGCATTAACATTATTAATAAATGTAACAAGTGTAAAACAATACGTTAGTATAAACAATCCTTTTGAAATTAATTATGGATTTCAAGTATGTTTAGTTGTAGGTATGCGCTTATTACGTACAAAATCGGATCGCCTAATTTGGCAGTGCGCCTTGAGTACGTTTCCGAACGATTGGTGTTCCTGCTGTTCAGAAATACGCACACCCGTAACGCAGGACCACCGAAGCGGTGTCTAATACTAGTTTCCTGTTGGCCGTTGTAAAGTGAGTTTCATGAATATTGACTGCGTAATTAGCGTCGAGTTAACGTGAAAAATAAACTTGCGGCCCGCGTGTACTTTCATAACGCTTAGAGTTGCCTGTGTCGCAATACGGTCAGCGTTACGTTAAGCGAGTGTTTCAAGTGAACTCCGAATCGTTCGCGTGACTCACTGATATAAAAGCTGTGTACGTGATAGCTGAGAGTATAATGGTACTGTTTCGAAGTCTTTGTGAGAACGGTATCACCTTTTGGTTATACAATTTCTACAAACGCGAATAATTTTCGTTTCTTTGGCAAGTCCACGTGGTTCATATATTTACGGTTTAAGCACTTTGAACCGAGCTGACGTTTTACGTATTTTTGTCATTGCCGTGGGTGTCCAGTTGAAAATTTTATAAAAATACACTTTGGATCACATTTTATTGCAATCGCAATATTCCTGCTTTTGATAATTTGATAATTTCATAAAATAAATCCTTTCAACCGATGTTACCATAATATTTATGTTAATTAAATCTGCATTGTTTATTATTTTTATATATTAAAACTTATTTTCCGTATTTTTAGTAGTGTTGTCGAACTCTAGATATAATAATTTTCTGAGCGATAAGTGTATAACAACTATACAAGACGGCTAGAGTATTTCATAATTGTTCCACAGTTCGATTTCGGCACGTAACACTAAAAGGCGTACGCGCGCATCTCGCTACGCGTTTCGAGACGCGAGCGCTGTGCCAATGACCCACAACAACTTTTTGTACACGTAACGGTGTGGCACACTTGATTTCCTATTGACATAAAAGTTGACGATTACCAGTTCCGATGGCACTCACGCTGTCGTACGAGTTGAAGAATCTCTCGGTCAATGCATATTAATACACGATTTTTTTTTATTCCACTACGGATCGAATGGATTTCACGCGTACCTCGAAACCTATAAAAGACGTTGAAAGTGTGACATGTGCAAATATTTCTAGTAAATATAGTTTATTGTAGGCAGGTGTAATACCTAACAATAAATATTGAATTACAGATTCTGTTTAATTATGACCTCAACATTTTATAATAGTACTAGCTGTGCCCGCGACTTCATCCGCGTGAAATTGTTTATTTAGAAATCAATTCAGAGAACATAAAAGTATATTAATATAAAGAACCCTTTTTTAAATAAGTAACTTATTATTTTGTTACCCAAAAAAATGGTTATAGTGGGTTAACGTTAAAATCTAGACATATGCTGTCGCGGACTTTTATTTAGGACATTTAGAGGGGAACAATTTCGTAATACATGATTTTTGAGTAACTTTCACCGTTTACTTAGCGCACGCAAGGAAAGCTCTAAATTTTGCCATTGTCGCGATATTTTTTATTGCTGCTCGTCTCCTATTCATCTAAGCGTGATGTTTTATAGCCTATAGCCTTCCTCGATAAATGAGCTATCTAACACTGAAATAATTTTTCAAATCGGACCAATATTTCCTGAGATTAGCGCGTTCAAACAATCAAACAAACTCTTCATCTTTATATTATTAGTATAGATAATGATAAATTCAATATGTTGACAACATGTAAAAAAATTAAAGTTTTAGTTTTTACAGGGTTCATATAATATGTTTCTATGTATGGGTATTATATTTTTTTCACGTTGTAAATTGAATTCCCATCCATATGCACTGATAAAGTTTCTTCCAACGTTCACTACCAGGTTTTAATGTCATGGGTATGTGATGGGCTTCATAATTTCCATATCAGTGATCTGTATGACCAATTATTTCCGTGTCCAATTAGTTGGCTGTCATTTTCGGATTTAATTACAGGTTGTTACAGCGATCGATGCTATGATTGTAACAATTTGTGTACAATCGTGTCTCAGTCGGCTCGTGGTATTATTACTTTACTGTTACTATAATAGTTTTATTATACCATTACACATTCGGTTATGTCCAACTGAATATTAAAGCTTTAAATTATGTAAAAGATGCGTGTTTATAAGAATTTGGTTGTACAGTTATTTATTATTTAGATACAATCGATGACATAGCTGGAGTTTTCAGGGTACAATTTTTGGTCCAATTTACTGCCCACTCGATTTATTAGCAACAATATTGCAAAACAAATCTCGCTAGAATCTCTGATCAAAGATACTATTATGCTGGTAATTAGCTTCCTGTAACAGTTTACAATAGTTCTCCAATTACTTATCAATGCGCAGTTATCATTGGAGTAAATATAAGCCATAATTCATTTCCTCAATTCTCAATATTTAGCAAGGTAGTCTAGTCTAGATGTCTATGATATTTTAGATCCTAGAAATGTTTATAATTTTGAGAAGTTGCGATGTTTATCTTTCAGCGTGGAACCATTTTCATTGCTGTCTCAATGTGTAATTAAACGGTTGGGTTTACTTGCGTAGTTAGGAAACCTAACCAGGACACCTCATGTTCGGCACCAAAGGTCCTAAACTCCATTGTTAATCTAATTAAAACCGCGTTTTATGTCGGAGTTCCTGAGATCGGTTACACGTGATGCTAAATCTTGTTTGAAGTAGCGTCGTAACAAATAGCGTTCTATTACAAAAGAATAGGGGCTATTTTTTCCCTAATGGTCATGTCGGTGATAATGGAGCTCGGTGAGAAAGAAACGCTCTGAAAACTACAGATTCGTTTACTAACGGATGTAGTCGCTTCTGCGTGCGTTGCTACTATTTACCCAGCTATTAAAACCACAAGCCAGTGCTACTAGTCTATTAGTTTTTACGATTAGCTTATAAAATGTTTTGTATACATTACGATCTTTATTCTCTGATGCAATTTATGTCAACTTGTATTTTTCGAGCCATATCTTTTCTCATAATTGAATCGCTTATCTTTTTATTTCACTGGATCTGTTATTCAAATAGTAATAAAACGATTATGAATTTATGTACGTGTGTATTAAGCCATTAACGTGAGATACATAACAATTAATCATCAAACGGTATTAACTTATCATGTTTTCCGGTAACAGTGCGTCATTAACGTTTACTTTTGCATAATTCCTTGCCTCGCTGACCTGATGAAATTGAACACCACATCGCACGTGATTACGATACATTCAATTATGGATACTAACGGCTAAATTATAGAGAGTAATTTAAAATGCAAATCTTCAAGCACCATTGCATATACATATGGCTATTGGTAACTAACGTGTCAGTTCGGACTCTTGGAGTCGTCTGTCATTCGTACAGAACAAATTCATGTTTTCGAACCGTAATTATCATATGTAACTGGTTACCTTCGCTGATCTTTCCACCTTTTAGCTTTCTATAATTGAACTTGTAATAGATGTCCGTGTGCGGTATTTGTTAACGTACGTGGTAATGATCGATTAGTGTGGTGTCGTACGGTCACCTAACTTTTCGATCTAATTGAGATACCTTGCTTTACGGGTGAGAGAAATGTATATGGACATACCTTTATTTGGCTTCATACAATACATCGATGCAGATAATGGTTTTATGAATGGCGAATGTTGTATTTATTTGCGATATCCTTGAAATCCAATTAAATAGTGATATCGAAATTACAAGTATCGGACAAGTTGATTACATTTTGCTCAATGCAGATTAAATCGTAGGTGTGCAATAACGGTTAGTTGGTCAGACTGAAGTTTAGCATCATTATAACTTTAATAACGAAATCACGATCGTGGGAGAACATTTAGCCATCTCGGGAGTGTGAGCACTGGCGGCCAACTCGGCACAGCTATTCTATTTGTCAAGTCGGTTGCACTACTTTACTGTTTATTGTAAGATTATTTGAAAACTGTTTGCAATAGTTATGAAGACTCCTAGAAATATACATACTCGCCGAAGAATGTATTTGTGGACGCATAAGTACTGTTTTTGTTTTCGTGCTCGTGTCTAATATGGAAGACAGGGTAGGATAGAAAGTTATTACTTCGTCTCAAAGCAATTACATAATTTACTACACTTGTACCATAAGAACATTTTTTTTATAAAGTTTTAATTGCATTTTTTATAATCAACATTACACCACACCTATAATACCCAAGAGATAGGCAGAGGAGTGTAGTATTTAATTACTATTCCACATTTCATCAGATACGTTGATGTCCCAATGTGTGTCCATCCCCATACAGTTTGTCTACTGCACTACTAGAAAATCAAAGTTAGAAGATTCAAATTGTGTACCATGCACGACTCGGATCCAGGACCTCTCCATCAGTAATAACGTAACAAATACGACTAACGAGGCAGTCAATTTTATAACAATTTTATCACGAGTAAATGTTTTATATCGAGTATCGCTGCAATAAAACGTGGCACTGATGGTACCGTGGAAACGAACTGTGCCACGGCACTAATGAATTTAATTTTGCAAAATTACTTTAAAACCAGTAAACATTCGTTTAGTTCTTCCGTATACGATTGTTTACACTGGCTCGCGTTAGTCACGTAGCGGAGATCACGAGTCCACGATCGAGATCCTCGTCTTGTGGTGAATGTTATGCTGCTTTTGGTACTATATGCCTTTGAAGGTAATTAGTAAAAAAAATTGGTGGGTCTGGCTCACATCCTTTGAATTTTGGTAGATGAGTCACGTCTTATCGCCAAGAATTTGTCTTCTCATGCAGTAGATTATATGATTATGATGTTAAAACTGTGGGCGTATTGTATGAGTGCACTGTTATAATTTATGTAGAATTTTGAGGGTCTGTTGATTAGGGTCTTACAATGGTTTGAATTTGATTCATATAATACTTTAATTAATCAAATTCGGATGTTTATTAGAAATAAATGAACATGTTTATTTATTTCGCGTTACTTTTAAATAATTTTTAATATGAAATTCATTCATTCATTTCATCAGATTTTATACATATTGTACGATCTTACGTTAAAATTATTTTTATCCTTTTTAGTTATTTAACGTAGGTCGTAAATGCAAGTGTGTGAGACAAAGAATAAAAAGGGCTAAATAAAAAACTCAGTACTCCTAATTTTTAATATAATTTACAAATATGGTTGTCGATCTAAGAAAGTTGAAGCATGGTTTTCTTGGTATACATTTTGTATTGACCATGAATAATGTTTGAGTAACACACATTATCACTACCGCCCTGTTATCACGGAAACCGAAGACAATTCTAGCTTCAAGGAAGGTAGCGGTATTATCACATAAGCTATAGCATGATGTTATACAGCTATCTGTTCTGCGTTGTCCATTCAAGCTGCAAGTACACGGCGCTTTCCAATTACGCGATGTCGTGCGTCGGCGTGGACGTGACCGGCAAAATCAAAAACATTACCTTCAAACGCATTTCGTTGTCGCTTTGCAAGGGGACTGTCATCGGGCAATTGTGAAAAAGACGCATGTAGAGACCGGCGACGGTGTTTCGCGGCGATGGTGATTGCGCCTGAGCTATTACTCATTATTATTACAAACCGCGAAAGGAAACGTCGCCATGCAAAAAGTCATTCGTCTTCCGAATGTAATCTGCTGAATGCACTCGTCCCGAGATCAGACGCTTTCTGATTTATGTGTTTCAATCGTTTCACAATCCCACGTGGAAGCGCATCTCCGCTCCTATTAATCTATTCAATATTTCGCATATGGTAGGGACGACATTACGGAACAATTTATAGAACGTTTCGTCGATAATGTCATAATAAATTCGTGGGGTTCCGCTGCATTTTACGTCGGATCACTGCTTTGGATTGTTGCAATTACTTTTGTGAAGGCATTTGATAGATCATTAAATAGATGTATAAATGATGTACTCGATGAGTCATTCTCGCTGCGTCTTGGAGCGGACACTCACGTTTAGGATCCGCGATGGTTGACTCTCGTAAAGCAGAAAAAAAGGGGACCACTCGTCTATGAACAGGTTGCCTTATAGAACAGGATGAGTTGACACAAGTATGTCGGTGCCCCGACATTCTATGTGATTCTGATCCGGATTTAATATAAAAACGTGATGTGTGATGTGATGTATTGCGTCTTGTACTGTTTCTAAGGAAATCATTTTACTCCATACATTTATCATTTTATGTTATTTTACTTTAAATTGCTCGTGAATTAAAGTGCAATACGTGGGTCTTAGTTTCACTATTGCGTTTGTTTCTATGAATTGAAATTTCATAACCAAACATAATGGCTTCCCCCGTTAATTGTTTAACTTAATCTTGGATTTTATGAGCACTTAATCACTTCTAATGCTAGTAAATCTAAAATCAGAGCTATTAAGATGTCATATTTGGCCCTAGGGTTTTCTACTGCATTGGAAAATTATCAGAGTCACTGACTTGTATGCTTATGTTTGGTCGTATAGTAGGTGATACTTAACTGATATAAAAGTTTTAAAAACATTTATTCTCAAGCATGTATGACAATAAGTTTGAAAAAAATAATCCGTATAATTATGTATTGATATGTATCCCAATCATCAGCCTACTGCTGTCTAGTGGTGGGCATAGACCTCTCGAGCTACTTTATCAGCTTTCTGATTATCATAACATGGGCATTAGATGGATATTTATTTATTATTATTCATTAAGACAAGATCAAATATGATTAGGAAAGGTTTACAACTCCTATGCTTTTAAGTGTTTGTTGTCAAATGAGAAATCTTATATATTAATCAGAATTATTATTAAATGTATCGTGTGCCTCGTACCATTTCCTTTTGTACACTAACATGTTCTGTCCATTGTCTACAGATAAGATGGAGGCGCGGATATGAGGACGGCCGACAACATTCAGGTTAGTTCGGAATGTAAATAACTTGTGCACACAATATGTGTGCACCATAAGCATATAATGGGTGTACTCTGACAGTAATCGGCCGGCTATAGAGGGCTATGTTGCGCAAGGGGAGGGTGTGGCGAAGATTTCTGAGCCCGTTGAATTAGTTTGCAACCCACGCGTTTTTAGCGACAGAATGCAATCATTAACGCATTGTGACACATTTCACGATGATTTAGGATTTCAAGTTGTATAATTGTATTGCTTCACTATCAACGAGCTAGCAAGTAAGGTAGAATATCTAATAAACAGAATGAAAAGTTATCATTACATTTTGTTTTATACATGGTTTTTTGGTTGCATAATTCTTCGCATTATCAGTTACACTTACAATACATACAATACAACTTATATATATATATACAATACACTTACAATACAACTTTTAATGTCCTTAGTTTAGTTGTAAATTTATATAATTCTTGGAAATTGATGTGGATGCGAAGATCGTTTTATGACGACTGTTCTCGTTGTGATAAAACTTGATTGCTTTTAAATTACCAACTATTGCCTTAAATAAGAACAGTCCGTTTTCGCTATAAATCCCGAGAAATGTACAAGGGAGCAGAACGGTGATACAAGCCCTTGTTGGCTAAAATCTCGCTAAACTATAATCTAATTCAATTGCGAGGTGCTTTACCATTTAGGTTAGCTCACCGCCATGTGACAAAGAGTCCACCTTTACATTTATCTGTGAAAATTATATCTCCGCTTTGCGTCCTGACACATTTTGAAATATTTTCGTTTGAATTTACAATTTATCGTCCATTCATTTTTGTCGAGTTCGCGCAATTTCTAAACGTACTAAATCTTGTGAGCGGAGAATTTCGTAATACCCATTATGGTTATTTATGAAAAGTATATTTCACTAAATGTATTCTTTTACTTTCGCCGATATTGATGATAATTCCAAACTAGCGTTGACCTTATAGCTAAATATGGTATCTTGTTGCGAAACGAATGCGGTATCAAGATCCTTGTTAATTAAGATAAAAAAAATAACCATCACTAGTTCTTTGTTTGCATTTTATTGTACGTTATTTTTGTTATTCTGGGTGCTCAGGTAGTTTAAAGTTATGGTCTAATTGAAACCTGTTCAAACAGGCATATGGGTTACGACCGTTGTTTTTTTTACATCGTTACACCTTTCGACACGGCCTCTAATTATAATGAAAAGTTTTAGAGCTGTTGCCCATTATCTTGTTCAAAAGTACTTGGGATGATTTCACTGGCCGTAAACACATGGAGAAGTCTTAGATGTACGGGTTTGTTCACAACGCTCTTCTTTATGATTACAGCAGCGAAATCCACATTATTTGTTAACAGGTATGCGCCGGGCCGCGCCGGTCTGAGGCCAAATTATAAGCCTTCAGCTATTCGTGAACAGTATCTGCCGCCTGTAGACTGATGGGGCGCCAACATGAAGAGATGTTTTGCGACTCGAAGGATCGTATGTAAAAGTGCTGTAAATTATATTATAAAAAGTAATTTCTTCTAAAATTTTAAATATTTGTATTGTATGCATCCACTAGATATACTGCCTCGTCGGTTGTGTTGATTGTAAGTGCGACTGCTGATCGGGAGATCCTGGGTTCGATTTCCAGGTCGGGCATTACAAAATTATTCTAATTTAGATTTCGTCGCAGTGGTTCGATATCTGGATATGTACATTACAATAGGCTCACCACCTATTCTATAGCGAGACGTAAACGTAACCGGTGAAACGTGGGAGTGTTCTGTATTCCTCTCCTCATCTCTTCGGGGATTACAGGCGTGAGGTTACGTATATACATTTATACCCACGCCCAGTATGGGAATTAGAGACATAACCCCGCAGGGGATGTCTGTGTGGACTGTAATAGGCTGATGATGATGAGTTATAAGCTAATCACCGCCGCTGCGTGTATTTTTTATCACTTTGCTTGTATTTTTATATGTAGGTACGTGACCTGTGGAAGGCAGATTACGGCCTCGAGCGTTCCATTTAGCGCTCACTGGCAATGCGCTTGTGTGATGTCAATTGGACAGTGCGCTGTATGATCTATGGAACGTTGTGACTAAACGACTCCAAGCGTATGGGTTCGATTCCAAGTTCTATACGTACGCAATTATTTGAATAATTGAAGTTAAAGTATTTATTGACAGTAAACGCGAAAAAGACGTAGATGTACTTGCTAGTAAAATTTGTTTCGATGAATTCGTTGCACTGACGGCTCGTTTGGCATACCTCATCCATTACATAGATCGCACAGCCTACACAGTATATTAGCAATTTTCTTTAAACATTGCGTTGCGTAAGCTTCGGACGCCAACGAGGTACAAATTGGTGTTGGCATAGAACGGTTTCCTCGCTCGTTTGTGGGAGGTGTTACGAATTTCGCCCCGAAGGCTTTAGTTAACAATACACGCTCGTATATATCGGTTGCGACAACCTGCGCTCCTTTTGAATCGTTCGCATTATAGTGGAAACCGACTCTAAATTGGCTTGATATTTCTCAAAATCTATGTAGAACCAGTTCGTTATTTACTTTGCGTGTTCAGTATTCGAGCTGAATTATCTGCGTCGTTGATCTTTTTGTAGTTCAGCGTTATAACAATACGGAGTTTGTGTATTTCTTTACATTATTGATCACGTAATTATGTCCGTTTAAAGATCATCTCATGGTTTTAGTCAGTTTGTGTTTTAAGAGTCTTTGTATCTAGATATTAAATATTTACTGCACAGTAGCTTCAAGTTGCACCCGTTTAGAATGGTTAATGTAGCGATGACAAGATTGTGGGCTTTCCAAATGTGAATGACCATTTTATTGAAATTTATGTTTGTGACTCAGAATAATGTTGTATTCTCTCATTGGAGGCGCCTGAAGGATCTCGTTGGAACAAAACTTTTTGTAATCTATGTTCCTCATGAAATTTATTGTTAGTGTTTGTCGGAACAGTCCTTAAGATATATTTTTTTAATTTGATTTTTTTGAAGTTATATGTACTTCTAATCTCGTGCTTTTATTGTTCCTTGATGTCAAACATTAAATATTAATCAAACAAGTGAAACATTAAATTTTTATAAAATCTTAAATACTGTACTTTAGGGTGTCCTGATACCCATTCCAAAATTGACTACTGCAGGCTGTAGACTGCAGAAGAGTGTAAATCCCAGCCTACGTCTATTATTCCCTATTCGTATAACCTGAAATTATTCAAGACACTAGTGAACAGGTATTTTCTTTTTCAGCATGTGGAAATGCCGAGGCCATTGCTGAATACATATAAACGTTTTAATAACGGACGGAAATACGAATCGTTATTCATAAGGAACAGAAACAAACAAAATCTCTATGAAAGGCGAAATCTTTCAGCCGCCTTGGCATTTGAATCGAAACACGAGTTATTTAAACTCTAACAGCTTACACAATCTGCTTTGCGTGATGCCACACCGAATGCAACAACGGCCGATGGTAATTGGAACAAGCCGTGGAAACATCACTTTATGGCGAAAGCTTGTTCATCTCTAGACAGT
>DWEI01001992.1:0-15298 GCA_018245875.1 Mysoria ambigua
AGGACCTTTACAAGGCTAGTGACGAGGCTGTATTATTGGCCGAGTTTTGGTCCTCAACAATATAATTTGCCAGAGTCGACACGCAAAGAAGAAGAAGACCATCATCGCCAATTTGTCTCAGTCCACTCCTGGCTCTGGGTGGTGAACCCAGTCATGTTTTATGATGCTTATGTCTATTTGAAAGACGATTTGTTAACCTTATAGATTAGCACCTTTTGACACACAAGCCCTTACAATTATATCAGACGTTGGTGCCTTTCTCGTCGGCAAATACATGATATACAAGAACAGCCACTTCATACCAATTTTTATTTTCTACGCTATATTCTTGGTATATGGAACCTTATTTTCTCGGAGCTGTGTTTATAAGAAACATATGTATACTGTCAATTACTTTTCAGTGACATTAAAGTATTGCGGGATATATCGCTAATTGTAGTTACATTTTATAATTTAGAGTTTTTTTCCTAAATATACTAAATATTTTTTCCTAAATATTTGCATCTTACAAGATAAATCATACATTTAAAATACAAAATGAGAACGAAAGCACCCATGGCTAAAAAGCCCCAACAAATATTGTTCTCGAAAAATACATACGGCCCTCAAGTGAAAGTCGAAAATTGGGACTATCGTATCCACGCCGAGAAGAAAGATAACTACGTGTACCGCGACGGGTTGAGCAACCACGTCAGCACCTACACGCGCTGGGGCTCGCGGGACACGATGCCCGCGAGCACTGAAACTCATCAGATGTTGGGGGACATCTCGATGAAAACCGACCCCATTTACGCTTTCAAGCCTTTGGTTAATTTCACTTCGTACCCCTGCACTGAGTAAGTGATGATTCAATTAACTTATTAAAAAAGATCTAAAATCCTTTGAACATCCTATGAATCCTATGAATCCTATTGGCGAGTAGGTTAGAACTTAACTATTTTGTATTAATCTAATTTTAATTGATAAACCTATCAGCTGTTGGTGTGCTATTTAAATAAATAAATAAATAAATAAACATATTGAAAAAGAGAGAAAAAAGTAGCATATCGTCACGCCTATTAATACCGAAGGGGTAGGCAGATGGGTGTAGTACATGTTATGTTTTAGCAGTTAGGCTTACGATCCACTATGGAATAGGTAGTGAGCCTATTGCCATACACCGGACACATATCCAGACTCTGAGCCACTACTAGGAAATCTAAGTTAGAAAAAATCATATTGCCCGATCCGGGATTTGAACGTTATACCTCTCGATCGGCAGTCGCGCTTGCAATCAACACAGCAAAGTAACACTTACAAAAAGGGAAATTCATAAAATACGCTAGCAAACATAGGAAAATGATGGTCATCACTTACTACTGGTTAGTTGGAGGTTTTAATGATAAACATAAAACGCGATGACATAATGAAACGTTAACGTTCATAAATATTTTGTCAACACGTTTGTTCTCGATAATTTATTTTAATTCTACTAATCAACGAACGTATAAATGTATTTTTATATGATTAAAATAACCACAACTTATTACACTATACGTCGTTGTAAGTTACGACTTTGGAATTACCAGTGCGATGAAAAACAATTCATATCTGTACAGGCAAATGCCATGTTGACAGGAACGCCGCTACCCACGTATTTGCCACAAAAAAATATTTATTTTACCTCTTGTGTATATTCGGGTTAGCTGTTTCTTATCAATTTGAACTTCGTCGTTCGCCATAAACATCCTCTTCATCGTGAACGTAACATCGCGTCTGTTATCCACGAAGAGGTAGGCAGAGGAGTGTAGTGCCCTCCCACGTTTCATCAGTTACGTTTACGACCCGCTGTGGAATAGGCGGTGAGGCTATTGCCAAATATCGGACACAAATCCACCCTCCGAGGAACTACTAGAAAATCTAAATTATAAAAATTCTATAGTGCCCGACCTATGTAGGAATTGAACCCAGGACGTGCTGATTGGTTGTCATGCTAGAAATCAACACGAACAACGAAGTAGACGATTCTTTTCATTGTATCAGTGATGATACTTCCATATTAACTTAATGTTTATCGAGAGTATAAAAACATGAATACTGATCACGGATCTACGCATAAAATTTATAATTATGCTTAAAATTTCTATTGTCGATATGAGTGCATATAACTATCGATATATGGATCCTGGCCCGTTGGCTCGGTCATTAGTGAAAGTGACAGCTGATCCTGGGGTCGTAGGTTCGATTTCCAACATAAACGTAAGTGATGGTAGTGTACTGTACTCCTCTGCATACCGCTTTGGGATCACAGGCGTGGTGTTACAATTACTTTGTATATAATACATATTCAAATGTTCTTGTGAAAATCTTTGAAAAGGCAATAATAAAAATTGTCATGGCGATTTCAAAACACACTAGTTAGTTTTCCCTAAGGATGTTTGTCAAACTGAATCCGAACACCATTTCCTTATACTTGAAACGAATACTCTTTACTGGTACCATTCGGAATCTACAGAAACCTTACTTGCCTTGCAGTACTCCAGGAAGAAATAAACTTATGAAAAATGCTGATTTGGCCCAACTGCCGCAAAACTTTGGTGTGATGGATTATATAACCACGCAACAAGACGATTACAGAAATCCTCATCCATCTGTAACACGGCCGGTGAGTGAACAGAAAACTTATAACGAATTAGTCCCTCATAAATAAATTTGTTTATAACTTAAAAATATTAATATTTCAGCTAACCATGCCATCGCCCCCATGGCTCCTGAACAGAGTTATTCGGTCCGATCTCACCCACAACCATGGCACAGCACCACCTCGAGGAGATTACCAGTGCTTGGACACGCATACGCCAATCAATCACATCAGAGACATGAGACTTTTCAGATACCAATCGTTCAACCCTGCCACCTGTATTCAGGATTTTCCTACACTTGACAAACCATTGAGCGAGAAATAAAAACAATATTTGTTGAAATACATATATTTATTAAATATTAGTTAATAATTCCAATTAATGATAAATGACAACACATCTAAAAAAAACAAAAAACATTTCGAAAACAACTGAAAAAAATTCGTTTACTTATTAAACAGCTTAAATATAACACAAAAATTTGAAGCGTAGTCTGTGAATAAAACATTATAACTTTGAACAGACTTTAATTTAACAACGCTGGAATACATTGTCAAACGATAATTAAAAAATACCAAAAGTAAAAAGTAATAAAAAACTGACAACTAAGTTTAAAATAAGAACTAAACAAAACTATTAGATAAATCGTTGTCCACTTAATACTGTACTAAAATATCAAAAAACGATTCCGATGACGACAAACGTATTTGTAAAATAACATAATTATAACTTAATTAAATACAAAAACAAAAAAGAACACAAAATGGGTCTTCGCTTAGTTTAAAAATCAGTCACGCATATTTAGGCCCATAACTACTCCCGTTTAAGGATCCATAGAACAAAAGTAGATATCCCCACAGAACATCAAGGTAGCGAAATAAATAAACATTTTACTCAATACCTATCCAATGAGCAGGCTTAGGGAAGTATGTACCTAGTACAAATCTCTGACCGAAGATGTCACGCAATAAGACAAAATGAAAACAATACACGGGTGTCGAATTTATGCTCATTTAGATATAAGACTTATTTACGTTTAGATATTTCATGTATATATCCTAAACTAATATTCCCAAATAAGTATAATACTTTTTAGGTTTTATAAGTATACTATCCCACCCAGATTCAACATTCTTATTCATAACAATCTATTAATTTGTTTTGCCTTAAATTATTATTGCTGTCAAAAACATACCACAAAGAATGCTAATACATCGTAAATTCCAGTAACACTTCATGTGGGGATGAACCCAGCTAACACATTCACATAGAAAAATTAAAATTCAATAAAAAAAAATATAGTTTAGCTTAACCCTAAAATTCTTTCATGAATCAACATTAATGTTAAAGTAATACGAGCTACGCACTCATAACTTACTTTCAATGGAAACTTGATTTCTATCGGGATATCTACTTATCTCAAGCTCTACTGCCAACCACGAAGTGCCATTCACTTACCACAGGCACTTGGATACTATATTATCCTTCTTACCTACAACTGTTCATCTACATTATAAATGAACACGAACAAAAAAGAAAGTGTTAATGTTATACCATTCATAAAATAAAAAGTAGTTTCATAATTGCTTAAATAAATATCAATCTATAATGACACCATCATCACAATTTCTCATACAATCGAAAGATTTAGTTTGAAATTGAATTATACGTCACTCGGAATATAGCATTCCATATAAAAATTTAAATAATATTTTCTCAACCCATTGTTGATTTATTTACAGGCATAGAAGGCATTCTAATCCGTAGCTCGTTACACATGCCAGAAGCATTTTCATTATTAAATTATATACCGGTTTGACTCACGTTTGTTGGTCCTCTGCCCCAAACTTGCTGCCATGAGTTCATAAAGAAGGTTATCAGTTAGGTGTAAAACTATTAGGGCTACACAAAAAAAGGATATCTACATGTGTTAAGCCGGTATATATTCATATATGTATATCGATATGAAACAGTAGTTAGACATTCTCATTACATTCATATCAGAACTCTATAACATCTATTTTGTGTGTAAGCTATCTTTATTAAAAAGTCTTTTGAATTAAATAAAAACATGAGGTGTATGTTAATTAACAAATTATGGTATTAGCAAGTGTATTTGTTGGAGATAACATTGTGAAATAAAATTTGTGTTAATCATTGCAATTAAATTATATTAGTAAGGAAAAACAATGTGATTTCTCTCTATGTAATTTAAAGTAAAACATAGCACCTCTTAGGACGTATTTTTCTGTTTGTAAAATGAACATAAATAGCATAGGATACAGTTGAATATCAATGAACACAAATTTTGTATCACAAAGAATATCTCTTGCAACAGCAACATAACAATGTTTCATCCTTTCATGACTTTCAAATGAAAATTCACGCGTTCATGACTTTCAAAGAAAAATAAATAATTCACTACTTCATTTAATAATTCATTACATGATATTTGTATGGATGAATTTCAACATTCATACAATGACATATTGAAAATGCCTTTTAAGTTCACGAATTTCAGTGAGTCATAAATTCATTATGAAATAACAAGATATAGAATAGACTAAAAAAATCGTATCGCTGCTTATATAGCATCTTTGTCAATGTGTTTTATTTTAAGAAAACTATGGGATTTTGGAGTTCATTCAAAATAAATCTTTTCTGTAGGAAATTTATCAAGCTGCATATATATTTCAAAATTATAACAACTGGAGCTACATCAATCCATAATATTTGATAACTCAAGTTTACAATTAAAATGGAATAGCAATTAAATAGGATTGGAGTACCCTGTACACTATAATTCTTTTTTTTTCCTAAGGAGACATCTTACAACGTACATTTTTAAATTCATATGTACACAAAAGAACTAGGGAGAGGTCTGATGGGTGAAGAAAAATTTGTTCCAAACATTTATATTAATCAATGTTCGGAACAACCCAGAATAGATTAACTGTAACGAATTAACCTTTCATATAAATAAGCAACTAAGGTGAGTTAGTCCATTAACTCACAGTAAATAAGGTCACAACATATTTGTTACACGAAACTTATATGAAATTTGAAAAATATGCTAGGAGATAAAATATATTTCCTGTAATTAGACATTTTCATACATCTAAAAAAACAACAAAGTGTATTGTTGGGTTACATATTACAATCAGTAGTTCAACAGTGTCCGATTCATTTATCATATATTGTTTAAAATCATGCTTGTAAAACATCATCACCACTTGCATTACTATATAAACACAATGTTCCAAGGATAACCAAATTGACAAAACTGCCAGGTGAGATTTTAAAAATAATCATTAACCCTGAACATATTAATACACCCCTGTGTATTTTAAGACTGCATAATAGATGAGAATAGAATATACATACATATTATAACCAATAAAGTGAAGAATAAAATTGACCAACCAAAATGCAATGTCATGATATCTATTTGCACCAATTTAATTGGATTTTCTCACATGCAACTGTCACATCAAAATTTGTCTGCTCTTGTTGAGATTGTAGATAAGTAAATTTAGCTATATTTAGCTATCTTTGCACTAATGACAGATAAATAAGTTACTAGCAGGTTAGTAATTTAATGAGCAATTGTAATGAAGAACTCAATAACATTGAAATAGATTCCAACTTTGTATGATTAAAAATGTTTTAAGATGTTGGAACTGAACCTGTGTAGGTTGAATTTAAGTATATAATGAAATAATATAACAGCATAACTATAATACTCAAGGAGGTAGGCATAGTGTAGTACACTTCCATAGTTCACCAGTTACATCCCACTGTAAATTAGATGGTGAACCTATCACTATACACTGAGCACATTTCCAAACTCTGAGCCACAAAATGTAAATCAGAAGATCCAGTAGCGCCCAACCTAGGAGTTTTGTGACCGGCAGTCACTCTTGCAACCATCACAACCAATGAGGCAGTTGAATCTCAATTTCATTGTATTTATATGAAGAAAAGAGATCTTTTTCTATCATATATTGACACACACCAATTGTTTGTACTGGATTTGTTGTTATTGTAATCAATTTACAATTGTAATTAATTTACTGTATAGTTTAAACTACTTTGTGTCAGTTATATATATAATATTACTAATCACATTATCATATCTACCCTTAAGATGGAGTCAATGGACATTCCAGAAAATTTCAGATCAACCATGACATATGTGAGTGCTCTCAAAGGAAAGTGTTATTTTATTTGATACATAAGTTTTCTATTATCTTTATATGTACATAGCCCTGATGTGCTATAAATAACTCCTTTGAGCCTTTTCTGGAATAATTATTTACTATAAATCATGTTACACAATCGTACTATAATTGGAATCCCAACAATGCATTTTTTTTTGTCTGTTCATGTGAGAAAAACCCTAAGTCAAATTATTTTTCATCATAACATTTATATATGAAACTGTCTTCTTTATTTTAAAACATTGTACTGCCATTAATTGTACATTTGGTGTACTGAATTTATGCATGTTATATTAAAGTTTTTGAGGAAATTTGTACATGGAGATTTCTAGTACAATATTTAATTATCTTTTCTGTGTGTATAAAACTCTGTATCACCTGTCACATTATAAAAAGTTGCAAATAATAAAAAAAATGCAAGTAAAACTGTTTATGTGTCTAAGTTATATTTTATTACTGAAAGCGCCTTCTTTTGAATCCTTTACCCTTCTTTGATTTCAATTTGTGTTTACGTACCATAGATCTACTGCCAGTCACCTCATCAGCCAACATACCAACAGTGGTCAGTTTTCTCCTACGGTTTTTCTCTGCCTTTGTAACTGGTAATCGGGTGAGGTAATTTTCTTCATACTCAGTCTTTTCTTGTTCATACTTGGATATAGATTGTTTAACTTGATTCCCAGACGTAACCTCTAAAGGTGCCTCAGAGTATTCCTCCCGTAACTCTCTCATTATGTTTGAATTAAGGAACTGGCGCTTCGATTTCTCTTTAATTTTCTTTTCAGCATCACTTCGGGAAACACTTTCATCAAAGTGAACAGCGGCTAGTTTGGGAGGCACATATATATTTGACTTACTAGTTTTATTTCTCTTGTCAACTTCACCATCTGTTGCTTCACTAGAATCATCATCACTCTCGTGAACCTTACTGACTAGGTTACCGGGGTTGGGGTGATAAGACTGAGGGTCATCTTCTGTGGTAGCTCCAACAACTGCGGTCTTCACAAGCTTGTCTATTTGATACTTCAACTTAGAGTCTATCGGACGTATCTTTTCAAGTACCGTACGTATTTCAATGAGTCTGTCAATAGATGGGTCTGATTCTATTTTCTCACCGGAGCACTTCCTGAGTACGATATATGTTAAATTTATCAAGTAGCTGAGGAGCATTTGGTACTTCATTTCGAGGAAACTCAAGCCTTTGTCCGTCGTAATTTCGCCACTCTTAACCCGTATCAACATATTGTCCACTAGCTGTGATACCTGTTGTGCATTGCTATTCATTTCCGTCAGCAGGTTCAATGCTTGAGGCAAATCCGGCTGTTCCATTTCATCCGTTGCCTGTAATGGAGAAAATACGATAATTTTAAATATCTATATTAGATTATTTATTGTACAATACAACAGAAATTAACTGCACAAGCAAATATTAAAAATATGCTACAAGTACAATTTTACCAACGGTCTAATACGAAAAATACATCAAAACGCCAATACATCAGTATGAACTATATTCTATATAAATGAAACATTTACCTGAACCATGTTGCCAATGCTCCTAACCAAATAAGCAGTGTTATAACCTGAATATTTAAACTTAAGCAAGTTAACGTACAGTTTTCTGTTCTACAATATGGACTAATAAATAGCATACATCGTTTATTGTATTTACAAGAACAAAACGTAAAACTATTGCGCAAAAAGAGAGCATCAGAGCAACGCGCTCCGGTGTTATTTTATTTATTTTATTTTCATTCCGACCATTGTATATTCTATAGGCTATGGTTTTCGCATGCATATCGATTTCTCACTATAATTGGTTTGTTCCAGTGGTCTATTCTCCGATATATCGTTTTTTAAGTTGTGTTTTGTATAAATAAATAATCGATAATTTTATAATACTTATATTATCCTAAATTTATGGTTTACAAAATAAAATTCAAAAATAAGACCATGAAAAATTCTATACTAATACCGTGACTTATTTTGCCAACATACAGTAGTTGTGATAGTTTTATTAGGAAAATTTAAAGGTTTATGCAAAACTTCAGATCCATAAAAATATTAAGTGTTAATTTGACTAGGTTGTTAGAGCTTCTAGAAATGTTAATAGGATTTTTTAGGTCTAACATACGTTGTTACCTTTGAAAGAGTAAAAGGTTTTCTTTCCTAGAAATAAAATGCTGAGATACGTGTTTAATGCATAAGAAACTTCCATTAAATTTTACACATTATAATTAAAAGTTTCGCAATCGATTTTAAGTGGAACCTAGCTATCCGTAATCGATAAATCATAGAAATTATTATTTATTTTTAAAAACTGTTTTAGTCCGCTTTTTTGAATTGTCCAAATCACTATTATTGCACATATATGGATAATTAACTTAAATTTACCCATTCTAAGCTTTAATTTTACTTTCAAAATAATTTACTTTTTCTTTTCTTCGTATAGTGACTTAGACTTAGTATAGGCTGTATATTAGTGCCTGTATATTAAGTATAATTAAAAATACTAAAGTCAACGTCAAGATATATATTAAAGTCAAACTCAGATTTCGGTAAAATGATCGATATGTTTGTTAGTAATTGTTTTTTAATTTGAATTAATATATAAGTGATACAAATGGTAAACATGTTAGAAGTAAGTTTCCTACATCTCGCATTTTATATTTGTACAATAAAGCTATCACATGTATGTTTTCTTTTTTTTTCTTTTCAGGTTCATTCCTATTTTATTTTGTTTAGTTTTATATGTTATAGTTATGGATTTTATGTTCCGGGTGTTGCTCCCGTTGAATTTAAGAAAGGGCAAAGAATTGAAGTGAAGGCTGTGAAAATGACAAGTATACACACACAATTACCGTATGAATATTACTCGTTGCCGCTGTGCTTACCGAAAAATGGAACCTTTATATACAAATCGGAAAATTTAGGCGAAGTTCTCAGAGGAGATCGCATTGTGAATACACCTTACGAAGTTCATATGGCAGAGAACATTAAATGCAGGCTTTTGTGCCATAAGAAAAACAATCCTATGAATTGGAGTGTGGAAGAGTCTGAGAAGGTCGCCAATCGTATTGAGCATGAATATTTTGTCCATTTGTAAGTTACAGCCTTTATATCAGTGTTGTTTATAGATATCATTTACTGGGTCTTAGTGTTTATGTAGTTTTTCTCACAAATATGTCTTTGTCATGTACAACATAGAACATAGATAAAATGAATACAACATTCATTTTATCTATGTTCTATGTTCCACTGAACTGAATCTTGACTGCTTATCTATGTTGATTCAGAAGAAATATGAAAGGATTTTCTGAGTGAAGTTTTATACTCTCAGTGTAATATGTGAATCGTAAATCACTGATCATTGTTAAAATAAATATCTGCTCGATAAATGTGTGCTTTAGTGATGTAATGAATATTCATATTCATAAATATTTACATTCATATTACTTCTGTGAATATTTCATTACTATTTTTCCAATATGAATATTAGACAAACAGGTTAATAAAAACAAATTCAATTTGTTTCTTATGATCTGTAGTATGAGAAAAATAACAAGTACCAGAAAAATAACATATCATTTGGTATTATATATTTAGTTCATATTGGAAAATGAATCTTCATAATCAAATTTTCATTACAATTTACAACACAAAAAAATTATAATGCAATGTAAACAAACAAAACCAAATTATTCTATGAAATTTTCTATCAAACAGAATATTCACAATCACAAATATCAGTAGCAGCAGCTATTCACATTTACAAATATTCAAAAAGTGACATTCCTTACATTACTAGCATGCTTATAAATATATAATGGAGTACCATTGTATGTGTTACAAAATTGATATAATTATGATAGCATTAACATTGCAATGATAACCCAGTGACTTAGACTTTAACCTTCCAATCTGAGAGTGTGGGTCTTCATATTTTGGTATGGACCTTTAATTATATAAAATATATAATTTAAATATGAAATATCATTCACTGTAATGCTATAAAAACAGAAGTTTCAAGCCACACCTGGCCTATGTGGAAGTTTATAGTTTTAAATTTCTCACACTGAACAGAGTTCTGTGAAGTCTGACTTAATTTCCAGACTAGTTGACAACCTACCTGTGGCTACAAGGATTATCAATAGTGAGACAATGGAGAGGAGTATCGAGCAAGGATATCGGCTCGGATTTATGTCGAAAGGAAAAGCTTATATAAATAATCATTTAAAACTGGTGCTCAAGTACCACAAGCATAGTGAGTGAGTATTTTCGTGACGGTGACATTTTGGACATTCTTAACACAAGCATGCACATCAGGACCACACCGGGCAGAGGAGTGTGCTGTACTCCCACATTTTATCAGTCATGTTTACATCCCACTGTGGTATATTCGGTGAGCCTATTGCCATACAAGAACACATTTCCCCTATGCTCCTGTATGGCAAATGTATTAGACACTCCAAGTTAGAAAAATGCAATAACACCCAATGTGGGGTTTGAAGTGTAACCTTTTTATCAGTAGTCATGCTTGCGTCCAACACAACTGTATACTTTAATTATCGTTTTTTTTTTCATTTTGTTTAACAATCTTACATATACACAACTGTTTGTACATACCTATGTATAAAATATACACTAGATTTTAGTACATAATAAAAATTTTGAAATATTTTTTGATTTTTGCTAAAGATAAGATCAAAATGAAAGTTTAATTTCAAGTGGCATTTTAAATTAATCTGTTACATTTTCATGCATTTCTGTAATATAACAGCAATACTTTGTGATCTTTTTAAGGGATTCATATAGAGTGGTTGGATTTGAAGTGGAAACATTCTCCATTGATAAGGATGAATTGACATTCATTGATGATTCCTGTCAAATACCCTCCAATCCGAAACCGCAGTTGGTGAACGAAGACACCGGCACTAAGCTGTACATCACATATTCAGTAGTGTGGGGAGAGTCCGATATAAGCTGGGCATCGCGATGGGACATATACTTAGGCATGAAGGATGTCCAAATACATTGGTTCTCTATAGTAAATTCTATAGTAGTATTATTCTTTTTGTCAGGTAAGAATAATAGTTTATTTCAAATCAATAAATTCAAATCAAAATAATTTCAAATCAAAAATCAATAATCCTTGTCAGGGAGAAGTAAGAATATATTTCCTGGCTCCTATCTCAGATACAGGGTGTGTAAAAGGAGACAAAACCCAGTTCTTGCAGATTATGGTATAGTGTGGTCTGTGTAAGTACACCTATTTGCCCTGGCCGACTACTGTGAGGCTGTGCTCTAGCTATAAACCCTCAGCGAAGGCCTAAGCACAGCTATGGGCTGCAATGGGTTGCTGTTGATGATTTAAAAAAAAATAATAGGGTTATTTAAACTTAGACTGTTTTAAGGTATACTGACAATGATCATGGTACGTACATTGCGAAGGGATATCGCCAGGTACAATTCAGACGAGTGTATTGATGAAATGATCGAAGAGACTGGCTGGAAGCTGGTCCACGGCGATGTGTTCAGACCGCCACCGAAGAGAATGCTGTTTGCTGCTGTTATTGGCAGCGGAATCCAAGTCTTCCTGATGTCGCTGATAACTATTTGTAAGGTCGCCACATCATTTTTTTCAAAGATAAATGTTTCGGAGTTGCAATGATAACGTTTGGCAACGTTTTTTTCCAGTTATTGCTATGCTGGGTATGCTGTCGCCGGCAAGTAGGGGCGCGCTAATGACGGCTGCTATATTTTTGTATGTGTTCATGGGCCTCATCGCCGGGTACTACTCAGCCAGACTGTACAACACCATGAAGGGGAAGCAATGGAAACAGGCCGCACTCCTCACGGCCATCATTTACCCGGCGATTGTGTTTGGCACGTGTTTTTTCCTGAATTTTTTCATAATGGGAAAACATTCCAGCGGTGCTGTACCGTTTTCTACCATGATGGCGCTTCTGTGCCTCTGGTTTTGCATATCACTTCCTCTGGTATATTTGGGATACTATTTTGGGTGTCGCAAGCAACCGTTTCAGCATCCTGTGCGCACTAACTTTATACCGAGAAAAGTACCAGAGCAAGTATGGTACATGAACATATTTGTTTGGTAAGAATAATCCTATTATTAATAACACTTAAAGTTATTTTCTGTGTGGTTAATTGACGACTATGCATATGTTTTTTTTACTTTTCAGTATTTTGATGGCCGGTATACTTCCGTTTGGGGCAGTTTTCATAGAGCTGTTCTTCATTTTTAATGCGTTATGGGAAAATCAATTCTACTATCTGTTTGGTTTCCTGTTTCTGGTATTTTGCATATTGGTCGTTTCTGTTTCACAGATATCAATAGTCATGGTTTATTTTCAACTGTGCGGAGAGGTATGGTATCGAGTTTCATTTTGAAATGTTTGATACATGTACAATAGGGAAACTTTAAACATACAAATACGAAACTGTTTTTAGGACTACCACTGGTGGTGGAAGAGCTTCATTGTGTCTGGTGGATCTGCTGTATATATATTTATATATTCAATATTCTACTTCTTTACTAAACTGGATATAACCGAGTTCATCCCAACGTTGCTTTATGTTGGATACACAGGTATGTTTTGCAAAAATTAATATCATAGAACTGTTTATGTGCAAGATAACGATGACAGCCTCGTACATCTAATGGTTGCATATCAGGTCTACAGTACTATTGATTTTTTTATTAGAATTTCTAGTAATGTGATGGAATCAGAATTCGGGAGCGGTGTGTGGCAATGCACCGGCCGCCAATGAGCAGTACCGCAGGCGCTGTCACACACTGTGCTCTACGATCACCATCCCGTACGTCCAGTGTGGGGATCATGGGCACAGGCCCTTAGGGGAGGCCTTAGTCCAGCAGTGGACTTACCCGGTATACCATTGTCGGATGGAACATAACTGGTGAAATGTACATTAGAGTGTGCAAATCTCCCCCGCCTACCCCATTGCGGGTGCCGGTGTGATACGTGTTTGTGTTGAATTTGTTAAATTTGTACTTGCAGGTCTCATGGTGTTAACTTTCTGGCTGCTCACTGGCACCATTGGTTTTTTCGCAGCCTACACGTTTATTAGAAAAATCTATGCAGCGGTAAAAATCGATTGATTCTCACGTTGATCAGTGGTGATTGTAAAAATAATCCACACGGTCGACACAATATTAACTTTAAGTTTCAATTTATGTAGAACAACAAGGATCATGCAGTTAGGTTGTGTGTAAATACATAGTTTGTGATTGATTTGTGATTATATGGTAAATGATGTATGATTTTCTAGTTGTAATAAATATTTACGTCTAAGCGATCATGTTTTACTATGTAAATAGTGAAAGGATGGGACAAATTTCACGATAAAATTTCTGACAAAATGTTACAATTTACATACTATTCTCAATGTGAATGGAGTTGCAGACCGATAACGTGTGTGGTACACTGTTGTATGTTTACTTCTCAAAACTCGTCATCATCATTAGCCTATTGCAATATACTGGTGGAGACGGGCTTTACTGGGAGCTCATCCATAATCCCCACGCTGGGGAAGCGGATAACGGGTCGCAGAGCACAGCTTCTTGCGCCGCCTAAGCTGACCATGGACGGCCAGAGCGTTTAGCGGTGTCTCGGTAACCCAAGCTAAAGCAAAAGGTTTTCTTCGCCCTCCACCGATCCTTTGCCTGAGATTGCTATACAATATGCACGTAGTGGACTCCTGTGCTACGATCAAACTGTTCAACAAATATTGTGTTTAGAGTTTAGTATAGATTCTGTCAAATTGTTTATGAATAATTATAACGATCTTTCGTGAAATAAAATCAATTGAGAAGTTTTGGTACATGATTTTTTATTTTAAAATATCCAATTGTATCATATGCTTCGCCCTCGGATACATTAATGTTTTTGAACTCAAAAAAATGCATAACAGTGGTAGCAGCAATTAGTACGTCATAGAAAATAGAGATTTAAATAAGTTTTATGTAACCTGGTAGCCGTCTAATGGTTGAAAATCGACCATAATGTAAATTTCAATTTTGAAGGCAAAGGTTATTGTCAGAGATTAAGCTACACAGTTCATTGACACTAAGCTACACAGTTCATTGACCTTTCTTTAAACAAAATAAAAATTTGAATAAAAGTATCAATATCACCATCAATAAAATAGAAAGGAGGTCATTTGGATCTTATTACTATACCCAAAGGGTTAAATGTTATAGTACACTTAATATAACAATATTTAAAACTGTAGTATACGTTTCAACATTAATTTGAAACTTTGATAACCATAATTCCACATCATCATCATCATCATCAGCCTATAGCTGTCCACTACTGAACATAGGCTTCCCCCAGAACGTGCCACGATGCTCGATCCTCTGCCTTCCTCATCCAGTGACTACCGGCGATCCTGCGAATGTCGTCGGACCAGCGG
>DWEI01001993.1:0-15297 GCA_018245875.1 Mysoria ambigua
TAAAGAAGAAAAAGATATTTGGTATTCAGGGAATTTATCTACATTGTAAGGGCCCCGGGATGACGATATAAGAGTTATAGCAATGCTGCCACACTCGGAGCTGGCTAACTACGGAGTTTAGTACCTAAGGGAGTTGCCGCTGCTGTAGAAGGATTAGCAAACTCATAGAAAATTCAACAATCCTCTTCCATTACATTACATAGATTAAAGTATATAAATTTAAAACTTTTACATATAATGATACATTTCTGTCTTGATATCTTTAAATGTAATAATCCCCTATACTCAGAATAAATATATTTAGACTATGGATTTAAGAATAAATAGCTATAGGCGAAGGTAGTTTCATGATGATAAACTGGGACCTACGACGAGAGTCGCCTATCATAGCGCGTAGCTCGCAAGATGTGGAGACTTCCGCACTGTATCGTGGTATTGAACAGAACCTTCTAGACTTACTTCGTTTATTAATGTTAATTAGCAAACCGACAGCTCATACTGCCAGTTCCCGCCACTTCGCCTTATGTCAAAATAATTTTCTTCACATTTTTTTTATAAACTGATGACACAAACAAAACAAGTGCTTCAGAACGTAGTAACATTTCCACAGCCGACCGTAGCCGCCGCGACGCGGTCACAGCTTCGGTCGCTGGACGCGCGGCCCCTGGCGGGTTCCGTTCGTGATCCCCGCGCTGGGCCTGCGGCGTTCGGCGCGTGTATGATGTGTTCGTATGCGCAGAGTTAATCATCATGCGCCACAGCGAAACCTTACATTTTATAAAAGACATGTCGCAAGAACCTTCCTATCTACTAGCAGGGGAATTTCATTGGACGTCTACTCGTAGCCTTGAAAATTATAAGAGAAACTCGAAAAAAGCAGAAACGATTACTTCTTTCCCGAATTTTATTTATTTCTTATGATAATCTTCTATCCCCACGTGAATATCTATTGTTCATACACGTAGATTGGAGTCGAAGGATGGTGCCGGAGCTGGAGTGAGCAGTGGACACGCTTACTCGAGCGCCACCCGGCCTCGCATTCAAACTACTTCCCAACTTACCAGCTCACCTCGAGATAGTGTAAAAAAGTCAGAAACTTTATGTGGTATCCAAATAGAGACCATCATCGTCATCTATCTTGTTCAAGGGTCTACCGCTAGAGGGAGAGGGAACGATACAATAGTCTGACACGCTGGCCAAGTACGGGCCGGAGACTACATATGCCTCGGTGAACATTCTAGAAAACTCTCCTGTTTCCTGGTGAAGTTTTCATACCCCTTAGCAGTAAGTCATATTTTAATCTGAGCGTCGATCCTGCGGAAGCCACGTTGTAAGCGACTGCGCATCGACGGCTCTTATAATCGAGCGCCACGTGTGGACCGGGCCACGGACACTAAGCCCGGCCTGCAATGACAGGGCGGACGGGTATCCTTCAAGCTCGATACTCGGCACGCGGCTATTTTTTAACGGCTGTGGATGGGCCGAGCACCTCAGGTCAAGGGCCGGGTATCATCACGTCTGTGGGTCCTGTGAGAAGTGTAGCGTTCGCACTTTTAATCAGTTATAGTATACGTGGCAGGAAACAATGGTTGAGCGTTTTGTCGAAAGTCAGAAGTCGAGCTACTAATAGGGATGTCATTAAAAATCGATCAGTCGCTGTAAATAGTGGTCCCAGACGTGGATGTAACGTAAAGTACACGTTGTGGCCCGCCACCAGAACGACGTCTGTATCCGGTGTTGAAGACTTTCATATTGACATATTGGTTTGAGTCAAGGGTGGCCAGACTGCGAGAGAAGGTCCCGTGGATAAGGCGGTTAGCTGCATGAAACTTTGTTACAAATATTTTATTATATTCAGTTGGTGAATTGCTCGTGCGCAGCAACCAGGTGGAACACTCGGAAAACTGAAACCAAAACAAACTCGGTACTCAGATACTCAGTTAATACCTACGTAACTTCACGCCTGTAATCCCCGACGAGGTAGGTAGAGGAATGCAGAACACTCCCAGGTTTCACCGGTCACGTTTTCGTCCCACTATGGAATAGGTGGTAAGCCTAATGCCATGCATCGGGCACATATCCAGACTCCGAACCACTACTAGAAATTCTAAATTAGAAAATTGTGTAATGTTCGACCTGGAAATCGAACGCGGGACCTCCCGATCGGCAGTCGCACATGCAACCAACACGACCAACGAGGCATTAATACCCATTTATTTAATTACCTCATTATTTCATATCTCATCAATTTTACACGAAATACAGCAATAGGAATTTATTAGATTTTCTCAAATATACCAAATTACGAGTAGCTCCAATTTATTTACTGATTAATTTAATAATCACCTCTTATCGTGAACAGAATGTTTGTCACATCAAAATGTTCCATGCGAAAATGTACCGCGCTTTGCTCTACAAACACTTTAGCATATAATTCTTCAATTTAGAGCTTTACCTAAATTGTTACGAAGTTCGTAAGTGCGGAGAATTTATCATAAAGCCTTTATTAAAACCATTTCCATTTTACAAATCTGCTCTCGGAATTACAATGTATTTACTCAACATTTAGAACACGAAATATACTTTAAAAATGCATATCACCTGCATGGTACTATTATACAACGTTATCAAATCAAAGATAACATTGGTACTTCTGTCATAAAAAAGGTGTTTAATATATAAATCTCTATTCTATACGATTTGAATTGAGGCCTTATTCATGATATGTCATTGACTCTTTATCTAGTATTTCAACGATTCGTAATTCCCATTGCGAAGTAAAAATCACATTAAAATATACGATAAATGCGACGCGGACGTTTCGCAAAAGGTTATATGTGAAAAATGTTGGAGCGCATGAATATAATGGCAGCCTCCACACATCGACAGAAGCACTCAAGGACATCGCCACGAAGCCGTCGCGCGGCCCGCCGGCGTCTCGCGCGCTGTCACCGCCTCGACACGAAAACACCACCCGCTCGCAATTGAAAACGTTGATACCCAAAAATTAATTGGCCTCCCTCAACACAATAAGTGTACGCCCAACCTTGTGAAATAAAATTATAAAGTACGCGAAACGCTTCAGAAATTAATTTACATTGGAGCGTGGCCCCACAAATATTATCTTATATTTCGATTACTGAGGCCACTCGCTCGGACACGGGCCGTCCCGGCGTGTGCTTATTTAAAATTGTATCAAGTTGTTTGCCAAGAACATAATTAGTCGCCTTTTGGTCTGTAACCAATTTATAATAATAACAACCATCCTGGGACACCTCCACGTGCGGGCGTCTGATCCCAATCTAAGCGGACCCTGTGTTATGGGCAATGGACACTTGTTAAAAATAAATATTTGCATATAACCATGCTTATATCAATTTTTTACACCCATTATTTAACAAATACTTAAGTCCCCAACACCAATATTTGTTTTGGGTAGAAATCGAATCGACAACGTTCGATTCACCGATCACCGATGTTTCAATAAATATACATATGTCCCCAAAATGGCTGACGTTCAAGTCGAGGTTACGGGATGTTCCATGCCCGCTGCAGCTCTGACGATTCTCCTCAACCCATCCTTATGAATGGCATTTCGAGAGCATTCAGTAATGGAAGCTGATAGATTTTATCACACCGGTCCCTTGATTGGCGCTCGACTATATGACTGCTTCACAACTTCTAAGACATATACGACGGGCAAAGTAATGTGCTGCCTAATAATAAGAAATGAGAATCTTTCAGGGCGTTTCTAAATTATTAAGGTGAAATGAAACGGATACAACCACGTTAGGAACCACGATGCCAATGGTCTGTAGTCCATAGAAACCAATAGAACGCTTGTTATAAAACATTCAAAAACAAGCTACAAGTCATTAGATCAATTTACGTTTCAACTTAAAATCATATACCAGATAAAAGACAATAGACAGAACAAGAAAATTGTAATCTCGTTGAATGTGCAACTTTTTGAGGCATCTTTTCGTAAGATACGTAGGAAGAACTAACAAGTAGAAGCTCAGACAATGGACGAACCGACGCTGTTGTGGTTTGTATAACGAAATTAAAAGTTTCGAGACATTACAGAATCCTTAAAGTTTCTAGATTCGAATGTGACTTGGATACATTTGCGAGAAAGCCGCGGAGAAGCAGCGCGGCGGATTGAAGAAGTTAAGTATTCAAAGTAGAATGTTAATTCCGTCGCAGTCGGCAAGTAGGACATTAAATCAAGTCGGCCACTGAATCGCAGCGTTTGAGTTGGCATAACAGCCGTGCGTCCCGCAGCAGAGTGGGCATGCCTCGCTTGTGCTCGTAGCGGTTAATGTTTGGGCGTTGTTTCTGATTACACATTTTTATCAATAGTACGTAGATGACAGTAACATCACGCCTGTAATCCCCGAAGGGGTAGGCAGAGGAATGCAGAACATTCCCACGTTTCAAAGGTTACGTTTTACGTCCCACTATGTAATAGGTGGTGAGCCTATTGCCATGCGTCGAATACGTATCCAGACCCCGAACCACTACTAGAAAATCTAAATTAGAAAATTTTGTAGTGTTCGATCCGGGAATCGAACCCGGGACCTCCCGATCGGCAGTCGCACCTGCGACCAACACGACCAACGAGGCAGTCAACGTAGATGAAAAGTCGCTGGCGAAATCAATTCTTATACGATTACAACGTAGAAAAAACCTCCATGTTGTAAAGCATGTAGGTACATATTATGGTCTGTATATTAACTCATTACTGACTGTAATTACGTATTAATTCCTTGTTTAGATCATACAAAAAGCTCACGAGCACAAACGTGCGCAAGCGTCAAATGAAATATTAATCAGCCAACGATTTACTGCAAGAATTGCAACTTGGCCACTTTGCACTTAAGTATTCTGCTGCAAGGCACTTTACCCCGAGTTGAACTTAATGGAAACCTCCTAATATCAACGGAAGCACTCAATTACATCATAATCAAAGCGGGACGGGCTTCCGGCGGGAGAGCGATGGCGGCGCGGCCGGCACTGGGACTTGTCGCGGCCGTGATACGCGCGCGCCCCACGCGTCCACCCTTGTTCTATTAATTCCACCACTAAAACTTTCACACTCGAGAATTAATAGGAGCGCTCCAACACAATCAACGCACAATAAGCACGACAGCGAACCTCGCGAATAAATTATAAAATACATTCGGAGCTTCGAAATTAATTTATATTCCTGTATAAGCGCGGCTCCACATGTATTATACATATTGTACCACGGTGGCGAAAAGCGCGCGGCGCGGCCGGCCGCTTGCTAACGTTTTGTTTAATTGGGACTTATTCAGAAAATTGACGTAGTACACGCGTCTGCATCTATCAAATGCTAAGCAAAATTAATACGAACAAAAAAATTTTGATAAATCCACTAATTTTTTTCATAAAATTCACATGATACTACAATATCATTTGACATTGAATATTTTTAATAATAATAACCGTTCATAGAATATATATTTTTATTTACTAAATACGATATTATATATATTTTCTTTATAAAAATGAAGTTTTTTTTACTCTCAGGGATTTCTTTAATTTATTTTACTTGTTTTACGTAAATACTATAAGAAATTTTGTGTAAAAATTTGGTTTTAGTATTAAAAAGTAAGTATACTTATTTAGAAAATCGTTTTGGGATTTACAAGTCGGATTGCTTTTGTTCGAAAGTCTTAGACTCAAATGTTTGATGTTTGTAAATTAAGTCAGGCGAAAAACTGTTTGTCAATTGTACGCAAGTACAAACAAATCTTCACGCTACGTCCCTCACGGAATAGGCGCAATTAATTGCACCGAAGTTCTATGTAACAAAATACACCAAACTAATTATATACTCGTAAATTAGCTTAAGCATTATTATTAGGCAAACGTATTAATCATTACGAACGAAAGTTATTGCAATTCAAAGATAATTTTATAAAGATAAACTTTGTCCTTTACGCCATGTTACTTGGACACAGGTCAAGAGATAAGATAAATGTAAAATAATTCAACACTGCTCCAGCTACGGACACAGTACAGCGCGATGCGGCGTACCATAATATGTTAATAGCACGCGGAAATATGTCTAAGACATTGTCTGTGCTGTGCTGAAACACTGCTACCATCTGCGATTTATCATTGATGACGAGCTGGTGAAACGAGGTGTCTGTGGGCGCGGAGTCGTCGAGCGCGCGAAGTATTTGAAGTAACCCACACGTTGTGTTTGGTGATTAGTTTACCCCGAACTCACTCACTCATAAAGATCAATATATTACGACTGCTCATCACAACGTTACAGCATTGTGTCACATGAAATAACGAAGCAAATACACCGGCAATGATTATTGTTGTTTGTTTCATAGGCAAACAGTAAGATTTCAGGTAGTTTCAGCAAATGTCGTTTGAGGAAATGTTCAAAGCAGTAGTCGCACAACTCGACAAACTCGCGGTAAAATAAAGAACTTAAGAATTCTTGCTAGAATGTGAACAGGTAGTTAGGAAGACGAAACGTTGTACTGGATCGAATAACGACTAGGTTTTTGGAAACAACGTTATAATACACGTAAACTTCTTATTGGTCACTAGTTGTTTTACTCAGTAAAAACAGGTGCAAACATCGAAATATCTTAATGTACTACTACGAAAATATAAATTTCGTTAGGCATTTTATTTTCATTTCAAATACATAAATATGTATATCTACTTAATATATTTTAATAATATGTACTTAATATAACATGAAACTTCATTATACCTTAATACTTTATATAACATAAAAATATAGCAAGCTACTCTGAGCTACACGCATGAACTCCTGTATGGCCATTTATTTCGTCAGCGGGCCCGCTTTAAATAATTTATTTATTTAAAGGAAACGCGAATGCCCATCAAAATGTAACAGGTCGTGATATCAATTTCGAAAAGCCGAAGGTCAGAATGGAGGCGAAGCGCTCGTAGCGCTGCCTGTACACATGTCGACGCAGCCGGCGACCGTGCGCGCCCTCGCTCACTGTGCCGCTTAAACACAGCTCACGTCGCCGCACTCCGCCCGCATCTTCGCCAGCTGAATCTGGGCGAATACGTTCAACAACATCCACAGACACGCATCGTTCGACTCTCGGCCTGCTAGCATTATTATAGTTATTTCAACACAGTTAATAATTGCAATTATACGACTAGTTCTATGATTAATTGTTCCGTGTGCACAAAGCAGATTAAAAGTGATATAATCTGGTTAAACACACGACAGTCGTCCACCCGGCCCTTAGCTGTTTGCGGTTTTGCTATTTTTATGTTATCACTATGATTATGAACCTGCTCAGTCCGTATAGAAACAGAATATTCAAACGCCTAGAAAGAGCAAAGGCAAAAACCACGATTGAATACATTTTTGCAGCGAAAATATTGGATTAATCGTGCAATGCGCAGTCTGTTTATTACTCGATTTTCGATGTTTATTATGTTTACCTGTTCTGAAGTCTCGCCTCCGCGGCGCAGCGGTGAAGCTCCACATAGCCGTGTTATCGTCTGAGACGCGACTGTTGTAGGTATCTCGTTTATTTTATTTTTAAACTTCAGAGCAATATATCAGCGAACATTACTAATAGCATTGCTAAGGTGTGCACTGGCTCCACGGACAGAAAGAGAGGGTGCGCCACTGTATTGCTTATTGGAACATTGAACCTGGTCCCCGACGACTGGCAGAGAGCAAGACGCGACGGTGAACGCCACCCTTCCCTGCAGTGACAGGGTGATCTGTATTAAGAGCCAACAATAAGGGTATTCATTGAAAGCCAATTTTCGATTCAATCACTTCAACTGTTGCTAATTTAGATTGATTTTCTCCGTTTTAAAGTTCAGATGCAACGACGGAGATTACTGATGTGTGAGACGAAACGTGTAAATGTAAAGTAAACAATATAATAAACGAAGTCCACACAAGTAAACACAACATCAGACTCGGCGCGCTGCTCGGTGTGCTCGCCCGAGAACGAGTTTTTAGCACGACTATCGCTGTCAGGCGGAAAGCGATCCCCCGCCGGCCAGTAGGTATTGTGGAATGATTAATTGTTCTGTAAATTGAATTCACCGTGATAAATGAAATATCCGCACAATAGGTAATAAATTACGCTGACCCGCGCGCGCAAGACGGCGCGCGCCGAGAGGTTCGCTCGCAGGAGGCGGGGGCCCACGGTACGAACGACACGCGGCCCACGGCGGCCCACGGCGGCCCACGGCGGCCCACGGCGGCCCACGGCGGCCCACGGCGGCCCACGGCGGCCCACAGCGGCCCACGGCGGCCCGCGGCGGCCCACGGCGGCCCACGGCGGCCCGCGGCGGCCCGCGCGCCGGCCAGCACGCGTCTGCCTCCAGCCTACCATATACACATAGTGTACAAACGGAACACATCTTTTATATCGTTGCTACAATATGGCACTTGAATATTATTCAAGTTTTGGCGTCAGCAAAAAACGAATGTTGTTTTACACTTTTATACAACTTTTATAATTATGCACACATTGAGTTCCTTGGTCAATTACTGATAAAAAAACTTGTGGAGATTTCCATGAAGCACCATACATATGTCCTAGGGGCTTTTCTAAAAATTTTCGTCAATTCGAATGAGACCCACTGCGACTTTCCTACATGCACACAGGGACGTGCTCGTATTTTGTACAACGTTGATGATATCGACGATTACTGAGTAATATATGTTCAATGAATGTAATAATAAACATGGATACGTTGATTGTCATGTTACTGTATCTATAAAAGCTGCACAAAAGAGTGGCCAAGGATGTGAAATGAACACAGTCATCAAACGTGTGTGAAGGCGCGGCGAGGAGGAGGAGGAGCGCCCGATGCCCCTTAGTATTGCGCCGCTGTCCTCGCGGACGCCGCCACGGGCAGCTACTCGTAACTATCGCACCAACTGCACTATCGCCGCTCCTCCCAGCACCAGACACGAGCGATGCCGCTCGGCTCACTAGTCGCCAGCTAAACAGCAAACGCTAGTTCCGTGTAATGGCGCCGGGCGTCCGCTGCGACGCGCTGAATATAATTATGTCCTCGTCTGTAGCGCGGCCGGCGCCGGTAAGGAGGATCTGAGTGTCGAAACTACTCGGCGGCAATTACCTACGAGATGAACTCTGCGCGATACCACTCATCACAACACGCGTACTTACACACACGCGAGTAAAGCTGCAATAAATCAGTCTCACGTTATGTCAGAAATATGAATAAGAAACTACTGATTCTTTTTCCATATAAACAAATTAAGAAGTAATTGTAACAAGAAATAAACGACTCGGATTCGAAATAATATAAATGTTCGTATCCCTGAACAACTCTTTCACAACCTACACGAGTCACACAATGTGACAGAGAAAAAAAGAAAGCAATTTTCTATTTAAAGAAAAAATACGCTGCAATGTGCTGAAAGTGGGGTGAGATCGTGTAAAAAGGCGTTCGGGTCGTACATTTATTGAACGTAGCTGAAGAAAAACGACTTCAGCGAACGCCGGCTGCGGCGAATTGGCGGCAGCGGGCGCCCGGGGCCGGGCTCGGCGCCGCCGGCGACACGCCGCGCCGAGCCGCGCCGAGCCGCGCCGAGCCGCACGCTGACGCACTGTGCCGTCCGCTTCTAGCGAGCTCACGTTGTGTCAAGAGATTGTAACATTCACATGTCGCTCTGTAATGTACACGAAACGATATAACACTTGTCTACTGTACAAATTTCAATAAAACTCTTTGAGCGGATACCATAAAGGTAGCTCATATCTCGGCCCACTGTTCGCACGACGCTCTAAAGTTCTAAACAGTCACAGTCTCGCTTGACGGTCCGCCTGTCGCGCTCGCGCCCGCTCTCGCGGTGAGACTACTTAATGCCATACGCGAAGCCGCTGGGCGAGGGCGAATTAGATAACAGTTTTCACTAACCTTAAATAACATTGTGAATTAAACGTAACATCACGCCTATAATTCCCGAAGACGTTGGCAGAGGAGTGTAGTACACCTCTACCAGTCACGTTTACGACCCCCTATGAAATAGGCGGTGAGGCTGCTGCCATACCGGGCACATATCCAGACTCCGAGCGACTAGTACAAAATCTAAATTACAAGTATCTAGTAGTGTGTGACCCGGATTGGAACCCGGGGGTCAATAATATAAGGTATTTCCCATAAGATCTAATACTTAGTTTTTCTGTGTGATAAATCATAGACTGGTATAGAAATATGGAAATTATGTATAACCTATTCGCAACCCACGTTCATACGGGGGAGGCAGAGAGCACGGAGTGTCAAGTGTTTTATCGTTACAGATCTGCCATGTTTCTTATACATTCATCAGTCTCTTCATACAAATGGTTGTGGAGACTTCAGTCTCCCCCATCAGCCAGTACCTGGCCTATTAGATCAACATAAGTGAGCCTTGGCCTCCCTCGCAACCTACCTTTATGAACATTCGCATTATATATTTACTTCGTCATTATTTGCCTCGTTGGTCATGTTGGTTGTATGTGCGACTGTCGATCGGGAGGTCGAACACTACAAAAAATTTCTAATTTACAATTTCTAGTAGTGGTTCGGAGTCTGGATAAGTGCCCGATGCATGGCAATAGGCTCGCCACCTATTCCATAGAGGGACGTAAACGTAACTGTTGAATCGTGGGAATGTTCAGTATTCCTCTGCCTACCTCTTAAGGGATTACAGGTGTGAAGTTACGTATTATTTGAACAGCCATTTTCTTAACATGTCGGAACCAATACTCTTTTTCATACAAAGCATTATTCCCTACGTCAGTACTACGAGGCGTCGGCGAGTGTCAAGCCACAGGTGCAAAGCTCCATTCTCACTCTTTCCTTCACTCACATTTCTTTCTACATCTGCGATGTATCAACCATCCCCGCTGAGACCTCACCCAAGGTATACAATTTCACCCACTTGTTCCAAGACTACATCGTCAAGCACAACCCTTGCAGTCGTTTTCGGCTCATCTCTTTCATATACTATGATTTTTGTCTTAATCACATTTAAATGTAAACCACAATACTTGTAGCTCAAATAGTGTGAAACCAAGTAAAATTGCATCGTCTGCATAAAGTAAATAGTTTACCACCAAGTCACCCATGCATACTCCCATATCCAGATCCCGCAAACTCCGGAGGCGTTTATCCAGATCTATAAAAGTCTGGCTGATAACACCCAGCGCTGGCTGACACCTATTTTGACTTCAAACCAGGGCGACTTCTACCTTCCACCCGCACGAATGCTTTACAGTTCACGTACGTGGTAAGCATAGTATGCAGCAAGCCATCGCTTATCCTATATTCTGGTGAAATGTCCCAAAGTGTCTTCCAAACTACTTTATCGAATCATCATCATCATCAGCCTATCTCAGTCTACCGCTGGACATAGGCCTCCCCCAAAGAGCGCCATTGCGCTCTGTCCTCGGTTTGCCGCATCCAGCTCCTGCCCGCAGCCTTTCGCAGATCATCATCCCACCTAGCCTTATCAAATGCCTTTTTCAAATCCATAAAACCGCAGAAAACCTTCTGACTTACGGCCAGATTATTCTCAATGATTTCGCAAAGAGAAATCATTTGGTCCATACATACTCATCCCGCTCCGAAAACCCCCAGTGACAACCACAACATTTCAAGGGGTTTCCCCTGCATTTTACGTCGCCCAGCCAGAATAAATATTTGTGTGATGATCACAAGTCTTTGTTTTGTGTCTGGGCGAAAAAAAACATTTATTACCCAAACAGACCAAACTCCAGGCTCGATGTCCCGTGCATTCCATACGTGACTCCTTTTATTAATACAAGGTTACAACGACCACGCGGCACCAGTCATCTGTAAGTCACGCGCATTACCAGCACATACAGCACATCAACCAGAAAGAATCCCGAACGACATTGCCACCATACTTGGTAAGACACCTTATCGGTGTCCACAGCCTATCAAACTTCGTGTCGCCCATTCAATCTCTTTCATTATAATATCTTTACATGCAGGCACAGGAGTGTCGACAATTACTATGATAATTAAATTTACGTCATCGTTTCAATGCACCCTGGGTTTTTCAAGATTGGCACCGTCCTTAGAGTTAATTCTTGTCATTCTTTAGACTCGCACATCCAAGTTAGAACCGTCCAATAGGCAGCAACGAGGCAGTTAATGTAGAACGTGTTGTACAATGCACAATGGGCTGTTACCTATAAACTGACAGCACATAATACGATCATGCAGTTTCCGTTATAATTATTACACGATTTTAAATTACATTGAATCCGTACAGAAGCATGTACGCGCCTATATATAATGCACCAATATTGTAAACAGATTATTGGTTTGACATCGTGGAAAAATTTTGCATAAATAACATTTTAAGTCGAAATATGATAAAACACTTGTGGAAAGCGATGATTGGCTGAAAATGTAGAAAAGAAGTCGCGAACGGGCGCCGGCTGTGCTTAAATGGCAAAAGATTCGCGGCCCGGAGCGCGCGCGGAGCGATGCTCATTATTTGTTACAACTCTTCTGATCGAGACAGAATTACACAAGTGTTTGGAAAATTTGATAACACCATAATGGAGGCGATACATCATGTTAAAAATATACGCACACCTTGCATACATACATATCGTCACGTTGGGTCCCTTACAGGGCGGGCAGAGAACACTGAATGCCAAATATCATACAAGCAGGCTGATTTCGAAGTTTCGGATATCTCAAACGTCCCCCACCCTTTAAAATCTAGTCTATTCGGTGGTGCTGGGCGAGGCTCACCCTCCGCCGCTGTTCATCAACATTCGCATTTGTTGTTCTCACAGTTCTTCATCATAACCAATCTGAAATGTGCCTACACACATTTGGTACCTAAGTGGCCTGAGAACCTAGGCCGGTTCATGTAAAGAGAGGAGCGGGACAGCGGAACGATCAGTTATTGTTATGCATGGCACTAACTAACATATATTTTGTCGGAATGTACGAGGTCCTTCTGTTGGAACTCCTGCAGTAATACAGTGTTACATGCCTATGATAACCACGGCAACGACCCGACACTTACCGCCGGGCGGGCCCTCTGACTGATCGTCTTGACTTTGACAAAATTCTCAATGGACAATTACCTGAGAAAGTTCACTAACTTGGAACTCTATTAATTCTCTAACAGTTGATTTGCTACCTAAAATTCTTCCTTATCGATGTCGATGCGAACATAATTTTCTGTCATCAATTTCAATATAGGAATACAATTAATTACTTTCACTTACTTTTGTCACCGGACCAAATGTTATATTAGCACTACGTATTTTTTTAAAATAAAATCCCCTCAGGGGAAGTCTATGTCCAGCAGTGGACTCAGGCTGGTGGTGTTTATAATTATCTTAAGTTTTTTATGTAATGCTTTATAAGACTTGTACACATAGCGTATATTTAACGCGTAGATAAAACAATAAAGGTGCATCGGCAGTCTTATTACGGTGGAGCAAACCTACATTCGATTCAAGAATAAACTTATTACAATATAATCAGCGCTACGAAATGCACAAAGTGTGTCCGAAAGTATCTCGTGATTATTCAAAAAACAGAACAGGCTGGACCCGGGATCAAACAGGACGAACTTTGTGAGGGCCGCGTGTCCGCCCTTCGCGAGTAAGATCGCTTGTAAAACTTTAATCAACACAGCCCCTGATTAATTTATTCTTCATTATTGATGTTTCTTAATGCAAAATATTCGTTTTATGCCTTAAGAGGCGCGCTGGCGAGAGTAACTTTTTAAAATTCCAACCCAACTCTGTAAAGTAATTAGAATTTTTCCAGCGGCTCCATTGTGCTGCGAACCCCGCTCACGCAAACTTTTAATGCGACTTAAATTCAAATGCCATATTACTGTTTCCTTTCGAACAGTTGATTTTAATAAAATATTGATTAGAGTGGGGCGCGCTCTATTCAATTGTTCCCTCACTGCACCGATTCCCATGAAAGTTCAATATTAAAAATGATAGATGCTAATATTTTCATGAAGTCTTTCTCATTTTTCATTCAACACTGTATTATGTATAAGAATAAATACACAGCACTGTCATTGAATATACTTATTATATTATTGCATACTCTTTTGCTACAAAACCATCGCTTACTTCAGATATCGTGAAGGTGCAAGAAAACAAGTGAAGTTTAACAAATCTTTCAAAAATATAACGTGCAAAATAATATTTTGAAAATGCTGTATTACCAAGAATAAATTAATATAATAAGTATCAACAAGAAATATGGCAACGAAAGAGGCTAGACGATCCGTGAGCATTATATTTAACTCGCAGCGACACCGGGGCCGAACTCGAGAGTCATCGGAGATCAGCGTCAGCTCCGCGCAAATAGGAGCCATCAATCCGATAGGCTTTCTATCAAGGACAAGGGACGAAAGGCCCCACTCGCAACTAGAGATATACCGAAGAATTATTACACCGGAAGATTGTTGAGAGAGGGAAATTTAACCGTTATCTATCTTGTATTAACGTGTCCGACCGAATGATTTCTAGGCACGACATTTGATTTACACAGATAGCGTCCTAAGCATCACATGTAAATCCATGCATGTGCAATGATTTAAAAGATTTTTCGCTTCACATTCTCGAACACTTAAAACTTTTTTGTTGTAGCATATTCAGACGGACTAAAACCTATATAAACCGTTAAACTTAAATTTACACAATTATCACTGCATGTAACATGTACGAGTAGTGTTTTATTTTGTTTTTGTTATTCCTTTGTTTCGTATATGTACAACAGATGTTTCAATTAAAGACAGACAGGTCGTTCAGAAATGTAGAAACATTGCCACAGATTACTCCAGTTTCTTACGTCCCATTTGCACACCAATATAAACTTGGCATGAAGGTAGAATACTTAACCTACTAACAATTCGTTAATTGAAGTTGCACGGAGCACTTCCCAATGCCAGTTATCGATCGTCGTATGCCAGCGTCTACGACTGACCGCACCTTCGAGTGGCTAGGTGTGGCCGCCTGCGTCTGCGGGTCGCCGCGTGACGCCTCGTGTCGCCTCGTGTGGCCGCGTGTAGCCGCGTGTAGCCGCGTGTAGCCGCGTGTGGCCGCGTGTAGCCTCGTGTGGCCGCGTGTAGCCTCGTGTGGCCGCGTGTGGCCGCGTGTAGCCGCGTGTAGCCGCGTGTAGCCGCGTGTAGCCGCGTGTAGCCGCGTGTAGCCGCGTGTAGCCGCGTGTAGCCGCGTGTAGCCGCGTGTAGCCGCGTGTAGCCGC
>DWEI01001994.1:0-15296 GCA_018245875.1 Mysoria ambigua
GCCTATTGCCATGCATCGGGCACATATCCAGACTCCGAACCACTACTAGAAAATCTAAATTAGAATTTTTTTGTAGTAGTGTTCGACCCGGGAATCAAACCGAGGCCTCCCGATCGGCAGTCGCACCGCAACCAACACGACCAACGTGTTTCTAACAAACCAATTCCCGATAAAACAACGGAATGTGGTCCACACGTACATGGGTCAGCAAAACTGAACTTAACGATGCTGTTTAATGGCTTTTTTATGTTCTAAAACATTCATCGAATGGACAGGATATGTCACTGCTGATCATTAATCCCTGTTCTAGGATTTTTTAATGACTAATTTAGTATTATTATCTAATGATCATCATCTATCAGGGCTAACTCAATGTATGTAATAAAGTAATCGCCTATTTCATAGCGGCACGTAAACATAACTGGTGAAAATTAGGAATGTAGGTACTACACACCTCTGCGTACATCTTCGGAGATTAAAAGCGTTATGTTACGTTTACACACACATATGCAACCAGACATTATATATGTACGAATATATATTTATCATCATGTGCTAATTCTTATACATTAAGAAAAAGCACTGTAACACTAAAAATATTTGATACTAGGTGCTCTTTGCTTAACCCGTGAGATGCTTAGCATGATTATATAATTATTAATTTTGTATGTTTTGACATTATACATAAATGTTACAGAGTAATATTCGTCGGCACCTGTAAGTGATGTATGAAATGATCATTTGATTGCGCCGACCGACATCAACATTTATTCGCTCTTTACGGACTTCTAAACCTAATTGGCTTACGAGATTTACCCTTTTGCCCCTTCACCGCATAAACACAGCTCAGCTGTAACAACGGGCTCCATTCTCGTATGTGTTATTACTGTATTTTTATCCAAATCAGTGCTTTAAGATCATGCTCGTGCTAACCCATGGGGATAGACAGAAGAGCTTATGAGCGCAAATATTTGTTGTTTATGTCTGGGTGTAAAAAATATCAATTTAAGTATTCACTTATATGTTTATGTACCTATATATGTAGTTTATTAGGCGTCAGGTTATCATACCATAAGTTCTGTTGACGCTAACTTTGGGATCAGATGGCCGAGTGTGGAAATATACCAAGATATCATTTCCAGGATACATCAGTTACGTTATTGATTCTTCGATTATAAGGCGATTGGAATATATAGTGATCTATCAGCGCTATTATCCTTAAGCGCTTTATATTATTTACATATTTGCTTTATCTATATTTCATGTAATAGTGATAAAACTTTTTAAGCCGATCCCTTCCTGCTGATACTGCGACACACGGTCAGTTGTCACGTGTTCTCTTTATCTTACTAAAGCGATACTACAACATGGCTGTGGTCCGTTATCGGCAAAAGAACGCTTGGAATATCATTCTGTCTGTTGTTTCTTAAAATTGAACTCCCAGAGTCGCAAATATATGACTTCTTTAGCTTCGCATGAAGTTATAGAGGATATGTATCTACATACATATTCTGAATGAACTTTAATAAAATTATCATGAGCTCGTTTCCGTCCACTGCTAAACACAATCCTCTCCAATAGCAAGCCTCTGTCTTCAGCTGTTTGGTACCCCACTACTGACAGCTATTACAAATATATCTTTGGCCCTGCACAATGTTTGTCAAGTCATAGTTTCCATTCCAGAATGCGTCTAATGCGACGGTTATCGATTCTGTAATAGATTCGACCAGCCCTGTTCCCCTTCAGCTCACTAATCGTTCGGGCTTCGTAGATAATTTCAGTTTCCTTTAGTATTACGTCGTTTCGAATCTAAGTGTAAGAACTCTCTCTGTTCTCCTCCTATCTTCCAGAATATTAATGACAAGTATAGAACAAATAATGTCCCCTTGTCTCACTACTCGATGCAAGTAGATAGGTCCAGTCTGCTGTTTCTGCACTCCGACGGTAATAATGAATGAATTTTAACAACAAATATATATTTTTTATATAAATCTTATATTATTTTTTTATCTTTACACGTTCTTTATTCATAAAGTGGCATTATCCGAATGGAAATATCATTTGAAAATTGCCAGTAAAATGAACGATGTAGTTTGAAAACTGAAAGCAGCGTTATCTAAAAGTAAAACAAATGTACAGAAGCGTGACAGTTCGATAAACGCTTTGTCCGAGCCGTACACAAAGGCGTATGACATTACACGACGATGTAAGTAGAACAGCACCAGAACATGGCATCCCCGGCGACGGCGCCGCGGCTCGCCCGCAGGTCGCGCGATCGATTCTCAGACGCCGACCCGGTCAACGCTTCGCCGGTAGATAACCTGGCATATATTATGACCCTCGTACTATTTGCGGGTTCTATTTAACGATCGATATCGCTTATTCTACATTACATCGGATGGCGAGGTGTTGTAGTTGTTGTCGCGTTTGAAACAGCATTAATTAAATGGCATCTGTCTGGAACGTTCCAGAACATTCGCCCAACACTTTTGTAAGTATACGAGGTTTGCACCTGTAATTGGTTTAATTCACATTTATTTACCTCTGTATTCCATGTAACTGACTGTATTGCATATCCTTTAATAATGTATAACATCGCATTGCATGTTTTTGTTAAACGTAGCGAACGAACATTGTTCGTTGAATCTTTATTCGCAAGGCTGTACTCCCGCCGCGCTAGACAGTCCGACGTCTCAGTCTACGACCTCAGAGCTCACAGCGCTCTCACAATCGTTGTTTACTCCACTTACATCCCTCGAAATTATTCCTTTTTCGTCGCTGCCAAGATATAAAACTTTTCTGCCAAGTGTTATCCATATTTTCAATGAATTAATAAAACTATAAGCTAGTATAATACATATACTATAGTAATATGTGTAATGTATTTTAAATATTGTATTTCCGAAGTATAACAAATTTGCTATAAACCTTTACATTATCATATATACTTTACATATCTAAACAAAGAAGATATACGTTTTAAGCTATTACTATTTTGTTATTTATTTCTGATGGAATGAATAAATATTTTTATTTATTTATTTATTACTGAAGAAAAACGAGATGTAGTCTGTATTTCGCTTGCCTGGAAAATAAGATCTTATTCACTCCCGTCTTGAATAATTTAAGGTTCTACAAATCGTGAAAAGTAGATGCCGAAATAGAATTCCACTCTTTAGCGGATTGTAGCGAAAAAGTTCGTTGTCAGACTAGAATTGTATCGCTATTTGTAATCCCCGAAAAGGTAGAAAGAGGAATATTGCACACTACATTTGACTGGTTATTTTTAAGTCCCGCTATTGTATATTAGGTTCATAAAGTGTATTCTTTCTCATGACAAGTACTTAATTTCACTGTTGTTTTCAGGAATACATGTACATGGTTATATGAGATATCAAAAATGCATTAATTCATGTGAATATCTTAAAGAGCCTGCCAATTTTGACTAATGGTTATATTACCTATATTAAAAATAAACGTAATCCATTATACTTTTTTTAAGTTTTGATAACCGGCAAACGAAAAACACAAGTTATTAAAATATTTACCACTATTTATTATATATTTACTACTATTTATTTATTACTTTACCTACCAATAACCATAAGTAATTTTTTGATTGTTTAGCTATTTTTATTTCTTTGATAACAGTTACATAACCCTCCCATTCAAATTGTCATAATGACATTAAAATTTTAATTTTATCTCATTAAGTTTTTATCGCATCCGTTATAAACATTTTTTATATGTACGCGATATCTTAATTACTTTAGGCTGGTATTAATGCTATCGTATTTATTTGTTTAATATAATTATTACAATTGGTATTTTCTTATATGTAGAATATTTGAATAAAAATATTAATACCTACATACTTCCACAGTGTAATAAACTTTGGGAGTACTCACTCCTCTGCCTATCCCTTCGTGGTGGATGAGGCTGATTCTTTATTATGTTAAATATATACAATATACATAGTCAGGAATAAAAAATTTTTATTCACCTTCAGTGCTTCAATTTTAAGTTGAAGTGCCTTCTTGGCAGCAAAAGATTCCTAGAGTGGGTTTCTTAACAAGCGTTAAATCTGCAATCAAATGTGCCTATCATTAAAGTATTTTTGACGTAACAGTTTAATATTAAAGTATAACATCACGCCTATGTCTTGTAAAAGTGGCAGGTAGATAAGTGTGGTGTATTCCCACGTGTCACAAGTTACGTCATACGTCCCGACGTAAAATAATTGTGAGCCTATTGTCATACCGTTTAACATTCAATTATTTATATACAGAATGTATGGTTTATTATATATATTCAATTATTATGTATATGTATGTATTATGTATGTGTATATGTAAATATTATGTATATTCAATTATTTATATATGTATATTTATATATGTATAATTTTTCAATGCATTTAATATTTTGCATTGTTAACAAAGAATAGATCAGCGCATGAGGGCTTAACCTTACTCTTAACAGGGTTTCAACAACAATCTTCATAAATAGGTTTATACGTACCGTGGCAATTTAGTGACATCGAAATTAATATTCATTTATCCTTTATATTTGTTGGCGACCAAAGAATTTAATATAAAATTATGTATTGTACAAATCTCCCGAACATTTAAGTCCAAACAATTATATTTGGAACTTTTATTTTACTGTTGAATGTTCTGTTAGTGTTTATATACATGATAATTTATGTCCTGGTGGTCTTAACTTACGTACGATTTGTAAGATGGTCGACTATTTTCGGACCTTTGCGACTGTCTTCGGACCTTTTGGACTTTTATACTGCTCTATCATGCGCGAAGGAAATAGTCAACAAATATATCTTGAACATGTGCAATAATTAAATAAAATATACGAATTTTGTCAACTAGCGAGTGCCCAGCTTGTTTTGTATAAAGCTTAGTAACTAATCGTGAGGTTTAAACTACTTTCAATGACAGGAAACTATGTGTTAGATAACTAATAGTTGAATAACATTATACATAACATAATAAAAAATACGTAAATTCCTTTTTTTCATTAGTAATAAGTCCGCGGAATAAATTAACGGTTGGTAAGAATATACAAATATCATTAAATGTTCACTGTCAAAATCTGTTAAATAAAAGTCAATTAATCTGGTACGTAGCTTATTCGCAAATATGTCAACGACAAAGTTCTGAATAACCTTAAAATATAGTAAAAGGTAAAAGACAGCAAGCTAACAACGTATATTTTATGTTCACACAACACTTCTAGAGTTAATGAGTTTCATATCGATTGCAATATTTTAACAAAATCGTCCAATACGAACCAGACGCGTTCGTTTCTATTTCATTCTTATTCACAAAATATTATTACACGCGGTTGGATGTTATATCATGAATTACAAGTGCACTACGTCCACACAGCGTGTATGTGTATGAATTTTAAATTTAGAATCCGTCTGGTTCCTATTTAAATTGAATTTTATACATACTATACAATGAGTATCAAATGTCAATGAACGAAAATATCAACCGACACTATGTAATTAGCGGTAGTAAACTTGGGGCATTAGTGGTATTACCGTGGATCACTTGTAAGCCGTAAGTTGTATGTAGGTCACCAGTAGCTTAATCAATTGAGAAGAAAAAAATGAAAAAATGCCTTTCCTTTTTCGTTACTTCAAAGACGCTATTAAATGTATATAACTGGAATGGATATGTGTGTTAAAGATGACACTCTTGATTTCTTTCATAACTTCCATTCGCGACTTGATTTACATTTTTAACCGTGGTATAGTTGAATGTACTATAGATCGATTGAAATTTTCGACTACATAACTGTACGCTACAAACGAAATTGTGCAAATAAATAAGCTACTCGAAGTCTGAATTTTATTCACAAGGACACATCTTATGTACTATGCCAGTCTATGTTCTAAAAGTTGCATGGTACGGTATGACACGTCTGCTTGAAGTCTAGAACAATCGCTGCTCTATTGGTTAAACTGTTAAATAGCAATGCTTCAACAATTCCGTGTACAGAGTAGTAAAAACCAGAACCATAATAATGGAATTATATTTGCGACAAACATTTTGACATATAAATATGTACGTCTATGTCACATTATAGAAAACAAGTATGTCTATGTCACGTCTGACTAACTCGTTTTTGTTGCAGAGTATCAATATTAAGAACAATTGCGACCAGCTGCGACTAACCGAGCGTAAAGTAGCCGACAAGTTACGACGCGGCTACGTGTCGTAGCGCCACGCGACGTAGCCGCCACGCTATCGATTTACTGCAAGCCCGCTTTCATTCTCAATTTTATTTCCCTTTCGTGTCGCTTGCTTTTACATCTATTCAAACGTAACATTACGCCTTTATTTCCGTGAAGGGGTACGCCAAGGAATTTATGACCCTTCCACGATTAACCTATTATATTGCATATCACACAATGTAATATAGAATTAGGATCGGTAACAAAATGAGAGCGGCGAGGAGTTACATGTACCTGCTTTAGATATTATACATTTGCACCGTCGTCTTTATTCTCATGTTACAACCTCATCCGTTTATTCTGCACAGATTAGATGTCGTGCTTTGACGTATGCGGAGCTATGTAAAATATTCCAATCTCCCGGAACATTATATTAAAGTTATTTGGTAATAACCACTATAAATAATTTTAGTGCATCTCTTTTTCATGGTTACAATATTATAACAGGTTAAAATATCTACAGCAATTGTAGACTGTAATATATGAGTACTATCATCCTACTGTTGGTTTTAAAACTCTACCTATCTATCTATATCTTTACGCCGGGTTCCTTACGGGGTAGGCAGAGAGCACGGAGTGCCAAAACTCTACCTGCCGCTGGAAAACATCAGTACAGTAGCTTACTAGCCTAGATGTCATTTCTTAAATACATTTCTTTTCTTAAATACATGCACCGTAACAATAAAGCAAAAAATACTAATAAAAGTCATATTCATGTTTCCTAGTATATAAATTGTTTGATAAGTAACAAATATTTAAAATGATATGCGTCCCTCTTTCTATGAATTTTATTTTCATTAAAAAATTAGGGGGATAAATGTCTGCTACTATGAGTGCCAGTATTTACTTGACAAGCGTAGGCACAAATGAAGTAAATTTAATATTCACGTTAACATTAAACCTATATAACCTTAACCTATTGATCTGTGGTTGGAATGAGTGACTTTTCGATGTTCTAATAGAACTTCGAATTATAGGAATAATAACGGCCTCATAATGCGATAAGTAAAGTAATTTGAGTATTTATTTATGTAAAATAGACTTATAAAAACAATTATAAATTTATGAAAAAATCCGTTAAAAACAGCTCCATACCACCGCAATACAAAATTACATTATAAATATATCTACTCGTAAAATATAATCGTATTTGTGTTATTAACTCTATATTTTTATATTATATCTACTATAATATTCCGTACATACATATCATATTGAAAAATTCTAATATTTTCCTAAACATACGAAAATGGAAAGAAATTTGTTTTTCTTTATACAGTTTTTTTTTATTATATAATTAGTTAAATACATGTATGTACATACACGTGTCACACACACAAACGTAGCACAATGGCGGGTGACACGAGACGCCCACTCGTGTCTCCTCTAGCCAGCCCGCGTACGGCTCGCCTGGCCGTGCTCACCTGCCTACTGTGACCCAGTTTTAACCGTGCCAACCGCAACGCTACAATCTAAGTCTCAGTAAAATGAAGAATTCACGGAACTTGCATTTTCTTTGAGCACCATAGGCATGAATGTTAAAATAATGAGTGAACGCTGTCGATGTATAGACAAAATTTATTATATAGATAATTTTGTGCAGTGACAAAATATACATCATCAACATTATCAAACATTATACTGTTTATTAGTAGAACATAATTTTCCTATCCAAAAGAGTAATATTAATTATCATTGGGAGGAAATAATAAATATTTGCATCCAGTGACGGCGTCTTGAAGTGATAACCGCGACTGAGCTAACGTAGAATAGGACGCCTACCAGCTAGTTGGAGTTACGATATATGCAGAGGCCGGCACTGGTTGGAAACAAAGAGCTGAAGATTAAAGTTCAGCGGCGTTATATTAGAGAGGGTCGTCATTACATGGAAATGAGCTGATGACCGTGCTGATAGTAAATCAAATTCATTTTACACACAACTATTAGCAATAAAAGCAATTTTTACTCCCAACCTATATATAAAAATAAATATGTATATTGTTGAAAATAGAATAATTACTCATTAAGTTAACACGCAAAATTATCACACGTAATATTACAGATACTCAATAAAAATGTACACTTATTGAATATGTAACTAACATAATGCTCCTAAAAGTATGCAAGTGTGCAATACACAAAAACATCATTTTCGATAAAATTGTGCACGTTGCCAACCCTAGCCTCAACCGCAAGGGAAGGTCGGCCGTCGGGTTTTACAAAAGTGCAATAAAAAAGATTCTTTTCACACTGCAAGGTGATCTGGACGGAGCGTAAAATTCAAAAGGTGAGTCGTCGTTCAGTTTGTTAAACTGAATATTTAAACACCAGCAGCTTAGAAAAGCTATAAAAAAGCTTTTATAAAGCTTTTTGCCAAGTGCAGCAAGGAATTACTAGTATTTGCCGCTGTACAGCAATAATAAATACAGATGTACATTTGTTACTTATTTGATATAAAGGATTACAGGCGTGAAGTTACGTTTTTTTTATTTAATAATATTTGTCTATAATTTCTTTCTATTGCTAAATCACCTTTAAAATACATATACAACTGGTTTTTTTTAACAGACGTGATATTAAGTTGCAGTACATATTAATCTAATAGTGTGTCCCACTTTCAATGGACAAAAACTGACGTTTTCCTCATATTATAATAAAACAAGTTGAAATACACTTTAACGAATATTCAAAAGTAACAAGGAACAATACTCAAAACGGGCAATATTCAAACAGAGTTCACTCCCAGATCACTAATTCATGCTAAATAAAGGTAACACACGTGCCAAGAAACCGAACGGAACGAGACGGAATAGAATGGAATGGATGTCTTGTAATACGGATAATCCGGCACTCGGTTGCGCGAGGCAGATTTACTTCGTCAGGGGGCCATCTATTGTGCCATGGCCCAGTCCCTAGTCGAGTAATTATCTATTGTTCCCATTTTACTTTGTGCGCGATGTTTGGCTTTGTTAGTTCTGTACTTTTATATATATATACAATAGGAATAATAAAATGTAAGTGAAACTCAGTAACGACCCCTTTTAAAGTAGCCTATGACAGACCATAATATTTTGCCACGATTCTAAATTCAAAAGACATACACACATTGAAAAGATTGCTTTTAAGTAAAATAATATTGGAAAATGATTTCATAAAATTACACCATACCTATTGTTTTTCGTACACCAACATAAAAAAAATAATCTGACGAACAGCCTGGTAAAAGGGAAAATAAAAAAATTATTCCCTCTATAATCATAATCTGATCAGCATGAGATTATCCGATGTAATTTTCAGAAGGCTTTTAATTGGAACAATTAGATAGAGAAAGATGATTAGCTTGTCAGATAAACAACATCGTTCATTAAGTTCGCTTAGTTGGGTTTTATGAGGCCCAAGGATACCGGGTGGGCGGACAATTCATGACGCGCGGTCGGCAAACGATATACCGTTCATTTTAATTTTTTTCCCATCATTCAACAAGTTCCACAAACAATCAAATTGCAATGAGAAAAATGAGAACATATGAAATATTGAATATTGAGTAGATCGTAAAAATTACACAAAATTATAATATCACGCCTTAAATCCCCAAAGAGCTTAGAACACTCTTTACGTCCCAATACGGAATAGATTATGAGTTTATTACCAGACACCTGGCACATACCCAGACTTCCAATCACTAATAGAATATTTAAAATAGAAAAATCCAATAATGCCCGACTTCGGATTTGAACCTAGTCCTATCGCTCGGCAGTCGTCCTTGCAAACAACAAGACCAACGAGCCAGGCAACGAGGTAACGTACAAAGATTACAATGCCTAAAAAACTCTTTTTATAAGAATTTCTGTCTCGATATTTACTGAGCGCCGGAAGACTACTAGAAATATGTAACACTTAATACATCCGGAATAAATACTTAGTCTTTATAAATTTGGAGTTGCTCATTATTATCAACTTCGTAACTGTAATTATACTACCTTATATTAACAAGATTGCGTCTATGCTATAACTTGCATTCCTGTAGTTTACAATCCATAATAAAACCTAAGTTTTTTTAATATTTTGTACCGTTTGGGCAGAGTGCAATAAGGACATTCCTAAAATCTTGTTCAAAGTTGAAAGTACATGTTTTTTGGCGGCAGTTGCCACTTCTGTCTGCGATTTATTCATAAACTAGTTCATAAAATTCACAATTCATATTCAATGCTCGAAAACATTTTACCTTCAATTAGTAATTTATATCAGTGTGGCAACTAAGAAACTGAAGTGCGAAAGTTAACCGAACTTGAACTTTCGATACCTTGCGTAACGGAATTCCTTGAATAGATGTAAGCTTGCTACGCAAACGATTTCTTCTTTGCCTTGTAGCATATTCCAAATGTATTAATTACGCTACATAAGTAACAACCTGTTGTCAACAAGATGATCCAATATTCTGCGATGAACTTATTTATTTTACTTTTACCATTATCAGTACAAAATTATTGGAATGTACATAAAATTAATGTTAAAACTTCATATGCATTAGCCCTAAGAGATTCATCGTTAGATACATCTTAGATCTTATATCTTAGACAGCATGGAAATCTTATTTTCATCATAAAAATGTTGTTTTTAAATATAACTATATATACGACTTACTCTTAATCAATAAACTATGTGATATGACTTTATTAAAAGTTTTTCTTTCTACATTTAACATCTGAAAATATCAATTTGTTCGTAAGAAAAAAACAATGAAAACTTACACTGGTAATAATAATATGATAGCTCAGCGCCGTGAAGAGAATACAAGGAACGTATTTAGCAGCGGGCGGGAGCGGGGTGGCGCGCGGGGCAGGGCCGGCCCAAGGTTTTACTTTCAGGCGCCATTGCGGGACTATGCGTATTTCTACGCGTATAACCCGACCAAATTAAAGATCAATCTTTACAGGTGGCGGGCTGTTGTCAGCGCAACAGTATACCGTTCGGCACTCCATTTTAAAACTTTTTATTTAATTTAAACTGATTATTGTTCGACTAGAAAACGTAGTATTTTTCGTTTCGATTTAATAAAAGCCTATAATAAATGCATGCTAAATTAGTAATGAACTAACCAATACGTAAAGCACCTAACTCTAATTTAAATCTTACATTTAGTTTCATTAATTAATTAGCACGTAATTTTACATTTTGTCAGGCTTAACTTTTATTTCGTGTAAAAAGTATGTCAAGTGAGGCTGAAGTCCGCTAATTGGTACTTACTGGTATACCGTATTAATTTTTACGAAAGCCAATAACGGCAACGAAGTAGATAAGTACTGACTTTTTCTTTTTTCCTCTTACCATCTTTTGTGCCTTATCTTTTATTCCTCCACCTCCTGTGTAAAGCTACGTTCTCTTACAAAAACAAAGAATCGACCGTCCAAAATCAAAAATGTAACCGCATAGTTTTAATTAGGAATCGACCTGTGTAGTTTTGTTTACCTGTATTTAGATATTTACCTGTATACAGATTTATCGATTTTCAGTAGTTTTGTAGGAATTTAAAAATATCAATTTATTCGTAGCAAATATCTTTTAATCCCTTCCTAAATGGTAATGAAGTTTTACAAGCGTGCAGCGTTATGGGTGTGAAATAAAGCCGTACGAGCGACCTTGTGCCTCAGTTCAGGTATGTAAGTCATTTCTATTTAAGTACATTTGTTATTCCTACGGGCGGTCACCCCTCAACGAAATTGGTTTGCTTGCCATGTTTCCGACAAGGTACTTTCCAAATCTTGGTACATATTGGAGTTGTGATGGGATCTTAACGATGTTTTCCTTGATTTTAGATTCTAAACAATAGATTAATAATTTATTGATGTTTAAATGTTGCGATTCTAATAAATACGCTCTTCAATATTTTAACATGCATAGGCATATATTTATATATTTTAAATTTTATTTTAAAACGTCGAATTTGAAACAAAATATAAGAACAATCAAAAGAACGTATGCTTTGGCCAAAATAAATAGGTAATACATTTATTTCAAAATACAAACTATTAAATGTATACAAGTCATAGTTAAATATTGCTAATAATACATTAAAACCGTCTTGATATATTGTTTGATACGATACTTCCGCATCTTTCACGTACAGTGTATAAAATGACACACAAGCAAGGTTAGAGAATAATAGTGTGAAAGCGTGAAAGACGAGACTACTTGTAGTTTGGGTCAAGAACAATCACTTTTGTTCTATCATTTTTAGGGCAGCGGCGGCCTCACGGCGTTTTATTCTATCGATAAATACAAAGTTAACATGGAACAGCGGTAATACGTTTGGCGGTGAACGTTATCAAAAATTTTATGAACCTCATGAACTAATTATATTATTATTTTTTTGTATTAAATAAAACATTTCCATTAGCAACTGGGTTGTGCGTTTTATTTACGTAACCTCGGCCTAATAACAAGTTAACGTACCGTAATCAGTGAATAACTTATCACGTCACAGTGGTATTTGATATCACGTATGGTGCTTTTAGAAATTAATTACCTTCATAGATGGCGTTTCATATCAATGCCATTTCCATTCCAATGATTCTGACGCTTTATTTTATTCATTTTCCGACTTCAACGATTAAATGCTACCATCTAACGTACTTAGTATTTTCACCATTGCGTTTCAATCTACACAGTACGGTATGAATTTACCTACACACACGTCCGCAGTATTCATTTTACAAATTAAAATTTGAAATTTAAAGGTTAATGTAAAGGTAGTGTTATTTTATTAGGCAGATAATATGGGTTTTATACGTGTCTCATTTAAGTAATGTTAATCTCAATTGATTTCGAATTTCCCGCGCAATCAGGCGACATGGTCAGAACAGAGCGGCGTCAGGGCCAACCTTGCTCAGCGTCCTAGTCACATAGAAATTTCTTAAGAATTAAGTTAATTCAAAACTGCAAGCTTTCTTCTGATATCTAATTGCTTAAATGTTCAAGTAATATACGGTATCCTACTTGCTGTTATTATCATTGCTTTACATATGTACATACATATATTTATTTATTTAGATGTTCTCCCATTCAAAAATGACTGAAGCTACGCCTAAAAATTATAATTCATGCGATTTAGAAGAAAGTAAATAGTTTAAAATATTAGTATTTTTGTTGATAGAACGACTAATTAAATGTGTTAAATACATATTATTTGCCGAAATAGATCCATATACTGATTTTGATTTTGATATTGAACTTGTTATTGATTTTAGACCCCCAAAGGTGGTAAGATAGAGGTTGAATATTTGTATGAAAATCTTTCGTATTGATGTCAGAGACATAAAATGTTAGACTTATGCCCTTAGTAAATCGAAATATGATTGTTTAAATTGTATTTTTATATCAACTTCAAAGCGAGCGTAGTTGTGGGCAAACTGCACCAACAATACAACATCCAAACATAAATCATTAAGCAATTAAGAATAACAAAATCAGAGGCAGAGACAGAGGCCTGCCCAGAATTATTATGACATACTTACATACAATAGATTTACTCGCTTTTAATGATTAGTGATGGTTGATATGTGTATGATAAACGCTTATATTTGAATGGAATACGACGAAATTGAAAGGCATCAGGTTGAAGGCGTAACGTTGGAACAAATGGATGAAATTGTATATCTTGGATGTGCTTTCAACAGGGGTGGTAGGTACAGCCGTGAGGTAGAGGGAAGAGAGAGTGTAGGCAATAGTGTGAATGGAGTATCTGTTTATCTACTGAGTTGCCCAGTTTTGAGCCAGCGAGCTGGTTTGGCAATACATAACGCCGTGCTCACTCCAACCCTACTTTACGGTAGCCAGAATCAGGTATGTAAGAAAGAGGGTGAAAGTAGAAAAAGCGCGGTCGATATGAGGTCGTTACGACGCACTTGCGGCATGAATGTATGAAGAGATTCATGAATGTGGAGGAAGAGATTCATGAATGTGGAGGTAGGTCTGTAACGATAGGGATATTTGGCACTTGGTGCTCTCTGCCCACCCCCTACGGGACCTGGCGTGAAGAAATGTACAAGCCTTTACTAGTTTCGCGAGTACAGCAATTATAAAGTTTAACCTTTTATCTATTATAAAAGTAATTTATGAAAAACAATAGAAGTTATTAATTATTTCTCCGCGTAATAAATTTACTTGTCCACGTTTGGACTTAACGATTTCTGCAACGAATTGAACATTTTTAGAGGTGAAGTTTAGCAATTTGTCTTAAGGATTAAAAATTCAATTATACATCTAAATTAATGTGAAAGAAGGACTATCCCTTCGCCTGCTACCTTTAATAGATTTAAAATCTATACAATTAAATAGAAAAAAAGTACATAATCTTTATACGATTCTATGTAGAGAGCTAAAACATTAATAACATTAAAACTAATTAAAACTTTGGAAACATATCTTTAAATGGTTTTACTAACAGTTTATTGACTAACAAAATTTACGTAACATAACGTGTGTAATCCCTTAAAGGATAGACAGAGAAGTGTAGTACACTAAAGAATAAATTTGTAAGCCTCTATACTATAGCGGCAATCCAGCCCGTTCTCGCAGAATGGGCCAACAGGAGGCATGGGGCTCTCACCTTCCATCTCACACAGGTCCTCTCGGGGCATGGTTGCTTCGGGAAATACCTGTGTAGGGTGGTTGGTAAGGAGCCCACGGTCGTATGTCACGAGTGCGGCTCCGCCACGGACACGGCGCAGCATACGTTGGCAGAATGCCCGCGTTGGGCAGAGCAACGCGCTGCACTCGTGACTATAGTTGGTCAGGACCTGTCATTGCCCGCCGTGGTCAAGGCCATGGTGAGTAGTGACAGGTGCTGGAGAAGTGTTGCCTCATTCTGCGAGGAGGTGATGGCAAGCAAAAGGGAGGCAGAGCGGTTGAGGGCGGAAGCCGAACACCCGCAATTGATCCGTCGCAGGAGGGTCGGACGGAGACGTCTGGCGAGCGACCGACGTCTACCACCGTAACCAACATCCGGGCGTCAGATGCGGGGGTCAGACGTCCGGCT
>DWEI01001995.1:0-15295 GCA_018245875.1 Mysoria ambigua
ATGGGTACATTTTACGCTCGCCGCTTGAGGGCGTTTTGTTTTGCTCTTTCAATTTTTCCTGTTAAATATTGAAATCTTGTAAGTACTAAGTCAAAAGTTTTATGCAAAATACGGAATCAGACAGACAGAAAACCCTTAATAATGTGATGACCCTTGGCGCGATGCATATAACTAGCAATTATACAGATGATTAACTTTGCTAGTGACGTAATTTAGTTATCAAATATTTCCACGTATAAATCTAAATTTAATTGTTTCGGTTTTCGGTTGCATTGTTCGATTTCGTTGAATTCGAATTTGGAATCGTTCAAAAAAGCCAACGGCAACGTTAAAGCCAATGTGGAATCGATACGATCTCTTTGTTGCGGCGCATGGAAAAAGACCGCGCTCGTGCGGTCGTCGCGAGCACGCGGGCGACATTCGCCCTTTATGTTCGGTGGAACTCTGCTCACTTCTGTTATCATTGTATTGGTGCTGTTTTTATTGCTTTTATATTATTTCTCCATTTTCCTACCATTAGTTGTATTATTAATATATGAATTAAGATGCTATATACGACTGTCTAATTTCTGAGCATCTGAAATGTATTAAGCAACGAAAGGTGTTTTTCTCCCGACATTATTATTTTTCAATTGTACTGTTTTGTGTATACTGTATACATGCTATGGGGTAATTAAGCTTAGTGTTTGATAGCCACTTCTTGCAGCCATAAATACAATCGCGTGATAGTTTTATCCCATATATAGTAGTCCTTTTTTACCTCCTACTCCCGGAATTTGATGCTTGTTCGATGCTATGCCGTCTTAGTAACAGTATGTGCTACACTGTCTTTAAATATAACTCATATTTATTTTATTCTACATGACTATACTTTTCATTATATGTTTCATTAATAGCCTTGCGCTTTTTAAATTTTACCTTATATTCTGGGAACCCGAGTTCAAATCCTGGTTCAAATCAAAATTTGTGCTTTAATATTAAATTATAAAAAGAATGGCACAGGAAAACGTAAGGAAAGCTGACTGCCTTACAGTTCTGTAAAATCACATACATGCTTTGAGAACCATTCTCAGAGCATGTGAAGACTGCCAACTCATACTTGGCCAGCGTGGCAAGACCTCTGACTACTGTTTTTTTAACCTTTTTAAGGAAATAGTTTAGTTTTAAAACTATACATGAGTTATTAATTTTTTCGACCATTTCTCTCGTCCCACTCTTAGAACAAGGATCTCCTCTAACAAAAAAAGATAAAGACTGCAGTCTTCAGTAATTTAATATAAAAGAAATAAATTATCACTTATATCTATTAGCACAGCAGAACAAAAAGTGCGATCTTGGCATTGGACGCCGGGGCGTTTTAGATTCACGTAACGGACAGACAAAAGTTGGTGTAAATTACCCTGGGTGCGCTATTAACATTGAAGAGCGTTATCATGATGGCGCTACTGGCTCGCGCCAACTTGAGCTGACCGGAAATAGAACGGCTGCCAAGAACCCTTCGCGATGAGGCGAAAAAATTGAACTTTGTATTATTTGAACACTGGCCGTTGGAAGTACTGAGCTCTTGAAATAGATCTTTATTTGTGTGTAACGATTATAATTAAACGAACAATTTATGTGTGAGGATTTGTGGATTGGTTTAATTCAATTGATTTTAATTTTTTATAGAATCGATCCTACAAAGTGGACATTAATCTGGGTGGACTGACTCACCGTCTAAATGATTTTGTCTCTTTGTATATATAATCCAGTTTATCTTATACTGTTTAGACAATCGTAAACAACCTGTATCCTCATCTGAATTCAGGTGATAAATCATGTCACATTACAATTTTTCATCGAAATTCAGAATAACTGGAGTAGCAATAAATAAAATAAAATGTATTGTTTGCAATTTGAATTTCTTTTCCGAATCTGATTTTCCTCAAGTGCGGCCAACCTCGTTAACGTGAGCACAAACTGTCTTCCTTTCTACGCTGATATGATTTTATATATTGCATCAATAATTGACCTATATTTGTAGATATTTATGAAATGACTAACAAGCATATCGGTCACGTTTACAAAATGACTAAATCCATATCGGAAAACGTCCCTTTCGCTCATGGATAACTAGATGACTTAAGTCGATAAGAATTCCGACGCACTTCTTGAATTATCCCAAACATACATTGACGTGCTGATTCTGTGATCACCAAAAATCCAGTGAGCAATCAATTTGAAGTTGCAATCTATCTTGCTTAGCCTGAAAATATATTCAGCAACGACACTTCGACTGGCGAGCGGCGAATAGGAAATTTACCGCTAACAAAACATTTACAGAGAGGCAGTTGTTGAAAAACCTCGGCACATTAATATTTTTTAACGTCAGTGAACTGTCCCACACAAACAACGTTTCCAACGGTTCATATTAAAATTTATGAGACGTCGTCACGCGCCGGCCCGGTTGCACAACGAATGGTATAAGTGTATCAAAATTGCATATCGGCGTATAATGCGCGCATACACTTTGAATACGGACACACGTTACAATGTCGCATTGTAATCCGCAGACGGACTTTTAAACACGTCGGACGCCCAAGTGATTTAAATGTTTGGGATCTATAATACCTTAGCTTTTCCAACTTTGTTTGATACCTTCCACGATTATGTTTGGCAGGTTAGACAAAAGAAATCCACAGTCAATATGTACCTGAAGCATGGATATAGATTTTGATCGCACCTCGTTTGTAAAGTAAAATAAATATCCTTATAGATTTCTTTAAAGTAAATGAATTTGAAAGAAGTAAACTGAAATAGACAAATATAAAAAATAATTGAGAGATACATGCTTTTATTTACTTTATTACGTAAATCAATTTGACATTATTCGCGAATTGATATAAGCGAAAAACAAAACCTAAAAAGAAAGAAAAAATAAATATTTTTAAAGTCTAAACGGTATATCAAAATAAACAAGCAATCATAAAATTATTTCCAAAGAAAAAGACGATTCACTTAATAAAATATAAGTACACTCAGCAACATACTTTCTGAAATTCTCGCGTCCATTGTTCCTGAGATAACAAATAATGAAAAAGAAGAAGAATGATTAGAAAGAATCTACCCTTGAAGAGTCTTAGGAGCTATTTATAATCATCATTAGCAATCCTTGAGGGGTAATGCCGATAATCCCCACGCTGGGCAGGCGGATTGGGGATCGCAGAGGGCAGCTTCTGACACCACCTGCGCTACTGCTCATAGCTGGCCAGGACTTGCAGCCATGTCTAAGCAAACCCTGCTAGACCGCGATGTGCCAGCGGCAGTTTTTGTCCCCGCTTCCGACACTCGGTATCCCGGCAAGGGTTTGGGGAATATATTCCTCGCCCGCCCTGATATTGAACGGGTATTTGTTAAAGCACAGACATCTCAGCGCCAAGACGGTAATCATGCATTTCATTCGACGCATTGTAAAACTAGAAACCATTATAGTCCCAGTAGCCAAGGAAAGTGTTAAAACGGTAAACGACATGCGCAAAACTCCTTGCGACTGGAGATTTATAACGTCGTTACACATGATATATACGATAAGTCAGTTGGGTGCTTTGTGAAATCAAATATTCGTGTATTTTGAAAATAGACACGCGCAATTTGTCAACGGTGTTCAAGGCGAAATCAAATATGCAATAATATCGCCCAAGGTCTGTTTATACCATATGTAAACACGATTCCGGTAAACTGATCTTTTTAGCAAAAAATACATTTTTTATCTAACAATATTTTATTGTGACGTCCAGTCCGTGCGTCATATGTGTATGTGACGTTAAATGTCTGCAGCTTACCGGTTAGGACCTATCCATCATCTTAACAATGTAGAAGTGTTGGAAGTGTAATTGTCAAAGATTTATCTGATCTTTCGATATGAGGTTAATATGATTTTGACACTGTTTACAAACTTGAGCGAAAACGCTATTACGTAGTGATATGTACTATAGTCATATGACGTGCCCTTTATTACTTCTGTGGATGTGGATGGGTGCTTTACTTGCCAAATTGATAAACTCTATTACTTGAACAATATTAAAATTTAATACCAAAGCGCTTGATTATCTTCTAACTGTACATATTCGTCCGATTAGAATTAACAGATTTTTTTTTTAGAAATTAGTACTTTTAAATTTGTAATTTGTAGAGTTTTAAAGCACAACATAATATTTTATCATTTTGCTCAACTTATTATTTTATGGAGTTACTCGATTTAGCAATTGTAGCATCCATGTAATACCCCAGCAAAGGAAGCGAAATTGCGATAACTAGTGCTTAAGATATAAATATTCACAAAAGACATGATGTTGCACTAAGAATGTATGGAACATTAAGACTAGACACTAGGACACTAGGACTAGTAGACACTAGGGGGCGTGAACTCGACGCGTGGAATAAGAAGTTTTGTTCGAAACAAAATCATGTACTACAAATAGGATAATTTAGTCCTATTGAAATCGGAAAGAAATAGAAGAACATACCCGACCATGAATCCCCGTGTCCTACAACTCTAATAACAAGCGTATATTTTCTGCCAACATTCGAGACCTTAGTAATCAGTCCAGATACTATGAAGGAACAATCACAGTAATTGATACGGTTCACAGGTCATATAACACAAAAAATCTTATCTGAATGAAATTAATGACGTTTCCCCAAGTCGAAATAGATTTAGTTGCATATAAATTTATTTACTTTTTATTTACGACCTAATAGTAAACTTAATGCCTAATGGCATTTTGTCTCTCTTTATTTAAGTATAATTAAACCGTTATGAAATTTTTTGCAGCGGACTTGAATTTACCGCTCGAAATTTTATATTAATGTAATTCTTGACCAATGCGGTTGCTCACATTTTATGTTACACCGTGAAGTTCTTCGTGGAAAACCTGAAGCGCTAGAGCGCTTAACGCTTCGAGGTATTGTACCGGCGAGGGGCTTAACGCTAAACCTTAGAAAATACACGATGAGAGCTAAAAGCCAAGCAACTAAGTAAATTCGCTAAAATTCACCCGCTACAAAATCACTTGCACCATCGCCACAGCGGAACGGAACGCACAAAGAAAATTAACATACACCTGGCATTAATGAATAATACAATACATAATAATTACATCACATTAATTTCTGGAATAATGCAATATTATGTAATATATTACATTTATGTCTTAATTAATGAATAATTTATTTCATTTGTTTGTCCTTGTAACGGGAGCTATTAAATTACAGAAATGATATACTCTTAGCGTAATACATCTCTCCTAGTCCTATCCTAATATACAGCCTCAATTACTCCACATCTGGAGAATGTTCCAGAGCCTCTTTCAATATAGGCTACGTCATCTTCATTAGCTCTTTTTATCGTTTTGCTGTTGGACACGCGTTTTCTCCCAGAATGAAAAGGGTAAAGGCCATAAATTACCGCTCTAGTTAAGTGCGACTTGGCAAATTCCACTTGCGGTGGGGAACACCATGGAATCCTCTAAGGTGTTCAGATTTCCTCACTATATTCTTCGTGATACAACACGAGTGTTACAACAAATTCATTTCTTTTTCGTTCACGTTGTACTTGATTATTTTAACAGTACCTATTTGCATTTAATTCTCAATATTTCCTCCAGCATTGTACATACATATAGTATTGGGTAAACTCGTAAGTTCGCTCGCAGTATGATAAAGTTATAATAGTTCCCGGGACGTCTGGCAACTGCGCTTGAAGCTTGCTCGCTCGTTCCAGACGTGTTTGGACAGCGCTTCTGGTCCGTGCGCCTCGTGCGGAGCTGACAACTTCGGCGTAGCAGACGAACCGTGGATTAATGTCTTTGGATATAAAGCAACAAAGCTGCTGGAAAGTTCGAATTCAAGCTCTTTATTGTAAACGGAAAGTGCGAAAGGTTATGCATATGGATATATGAAAGAAAAAGCAGTAAGGATATAATAAATTCAAGATTAACTGTTGTAAATATAATTAACATGATAGTTCTTGATTGAAGCTGCGACTGAGATGTCTACAAAACAAAACCAAAATCGCACGATTTCATCGCAACAAGATAGAACTCGGAATAAATAATTATTCAGCCGGCACCGGTAAGTCGACAGACCCGTAATTGGGTGCCTTGTTTATAAGAGGTATTCGGGCAGCGAGTTAATACCCCATTTCACTTTCAAACAAACGATCCGATATTTGCAAGTCATTCGGGAAAAATTACTCGCTCGCAGCGCCCCCGGCGATGATCGACGCGAAATCGAAAGGCGCCGGCGTCACGCTTACACAGCGGTACCACCGCCGTACGTACGTATGCGTGCGTGAGTGTTCGATTGTCGTGTTTAATGTACTCCTAAATTATGTTAAGCTGCTATAGAATATTGAATAAATATAGTAAAATATATCATCTTACTGATTTGAACAACGTGGTTAATTTTGGTTATCTGCAAGACGTTTGCTAATTTTGTCTTGTATAGAGATTTGGATGTGGTTCATGACTCGAGTCTTTAGCGGTAACCTTCAAGAAGTACTTTTGGGGGAGATACTAGGCTACATGGGAATTTTACAGCACTAATCGACGCTTCTTCTCTTCATCGAGCTAACAGCTGATCATAGGATTACTCGGAATGTTCAGGGCGCGCCGGGCAGTATGTGTTTGTTGTCCATTAGACACAGTTGCCGCTCGGGGAGGGGAGTATACTGGGATCTCAAGCGGAACGCACCGATGCCCTCCTAGCTCAAGACGTAGCCCTCACGCCACACCCTCCGATTGTCACTACAATATACGGGCCACACATACTGTCATCCTTCCCGGAATCGCTAGCGATAACAGTTCGAGCCCCTACTTTAGCCGCTCGCAGCAACGAAAGACTCCATTATATAGTAACCTCGCATGCCGAATATAACGAAATACTCGTATATACTTATAAATAAAAGTAACATATTTCATATTGAAATTTACTCTAACTCGCAATGCAAAGTCCCACTCGAACAACGTGAACATCATGCGGCCGGAAATATGAAATAAAAAAACAACTACCATTAAACCCCTTTGAAAAGGTTGCATTTCAAAAACATTGAAACACTGAATACATACGAAGTTGTTCTCCGATACAAACATTAATAATGGTCGTATAAAAACACTGTGTTTACTTTACGTTTGATGTCGATATTAGGATACGTTTTAAAATAATTTACATTTTTGTTACTGCACTTTGCACTGTATTTGCGAACATATTACGATATTCTTAAAGCGAATACTCACTCACTACAGCTTCATACTTGCTACCCTCGTTATCCTGAACGAAATGGGTCTGGGTCTGTTACTGAAGGCTTCCTTGCAATCGTTCTACAAAATAAATTAGTTGAAATATACAAATATACGTTATGTGATATATCTATGTGATTTCAACGTAGTGAAGTGTAGTGCACATTTCAGCAGTTACTTTTGCGGTCAACATTGGAATAGTTAAAGAGCATATTGTCAGACTCCGAGTTAATAATAGAAATCTCAACAAAAGAATCGTAGTTAGAATCCAATAGTATTAGACCCGGGAATCGATCCCAAGACTTCCCGATCAGCAGTTGCGCTTGCAAACACCCGATTCACTTTAACATGTAAACATAGCCTAGCAGCTGTCTGGCGTCAGGGCAAAAGCTCAGCCTAACCGGAGAACCGATGATCGGGTTTGAAGTTGGCCCAGGATTAGCTGTCGGTAGGATGGACAATAAGCTGTGTGTTAGGACAAATCATCAACTGTGCGTTCCATCGGAGATCCCGGAGTTCTCCTATTAGCGCAGAAGCCACAGAGCCACCGAGCGAGTGTTAGTCAAGTAAAAATCACATATAACCCGGGAACATCTCCCAGGGTATCGGGTAATATTAGAAGGTTCATCTCTAGATACAAGATGGACAAAACTTTGGAGATTATCAGATGAATGCAATAGGTGGGTGGGTGCGACATAAAAAGAAATAAACTCCGTAAACACCAATTGAATAAGAATATTAGACTCATACATAAAACATCTAAGGAAACTTAAACTACTGAATCGGGAAGCAGTAGTTATTTATTCGTACCTTTCGTTCACGGCAATCTGTTCCTTGATCCCTAATGTTAAGGGTCATAGTCCTCGGAAGTAGGTGTAACGGACTGTAATGTCCCTGCAACCGATGACCGTGCTGACATTATGAGTCTTTGTGTGTGCTAATAGTTTTGTATGTGCCGAAGATGTAGCGTTGTTCATTATGTAATTTACGAACACCGATGTATTTTTATGTCGTCTGTTGGCAATATGGCAATAGACACGCCACCTATTCAATAGTGGGACATAACTTGTGTCACGAGGGAGTGTGCTACACTCCTCTATCTACCTCTTCGGGTATAACACAGGTGATATTACGTAAATGTCTAAATTGGTCTAATTTGGTTTCACCACAATGGAGGACTTAATAAGAGAACATGCGAAAGGTAATGAGTTTGTAAGCGACAATATGAGGGAACAGGTTACCGGAAACCTTTACACGACGAGCCTGTTACCGTATAATTCTAATAATTGAAGTGCAATATGTTCTTAGAAAAAAATCACTCAATTTGCCACCAAACTGTTTTGATATTGTTTTTTTTATGTAGGATATTTTTTATGACTTGATATGATTAAATACGGGACGAAGTTATGAAGGGTTATAAACAAAAAAATACTGAAGTTTTAACAAAACACCTATTTATAGTTGTAAAGTATCAAGTTACGAATGTGGTTGCCTGCAGCCTGGGTGGTCTAGTGTTTGGACGCACGATCGCCGAACGCCTTGGGTTCGATCCCCAAGCCAACTCTGGTTTTTCCAACGCGAAACTCTTGCTATTATATAGCAATAGTGTTATCTCCAATCCACTATACATAAATTCTCTGTTTACCCTTTCAGAGAAATATGAACGTGATCTTACGTTAACGTTATTGTAAGGTATCCAAGATACTTGGTCACCATAATGTATAAAATTTTTTTGAAACTTTTAAATCGGTCTAAAGTTTTGGTCGTGTTTTATTACCACTAGTCACTCGCGCTATGACCACACCGCCAATCAGAAAACCCTGCACCAAACCATTGTGCTGTGAAATGAAGAATCCACCAGCTGTATAACTTCATAAATTAATCCCGTAACACTAAAGCCCACCATTGATCTACTCCAGATTTGCCGAATCGTCGTTTTATCAAATACTAATGCTCGAATGCATTCGCTAGACAATTGTCGTTAAGCGGCTCCAGCACTCGAGCCGTGAAACTCAACGAGCCACGGTTCGAAGGAGCATTTTGGATTCAATGAGCCCGCGCACTGCAGCCAAGTTGAGCATAATCGCCGCTAACGACGTCGCCGCCTGATAAAATCTTTCCAATAATGTCCCCCGCTCGCCCGCCCGCGCGCCGAACACGCGCTGATTGTACGCGCAAATTATTTAAGCAACGCTCGTCACGCCTTCTATTGCGTTATTTTTGCTCATTTGACTGCCTTTCAAATTTTAATGAGTACGTTATTGCTGAAATGTCTCAATGCGGCGTAAAGTTAATTGGTTTAGATAAATTGTAGTGTAAGATAGAACACAATAATGTCTTAATTTGTGACCTAATTACTTCTTATAAGAAATTATAAGCTAGGTAAAATTTTTGCAATGATATGTTCTGAATTAAAATATGAGGATATTTTTTTCCTGACAATGTCTTAAGATTTTTTTGGTTTGGACAAGTTCACACTCAGAGTTATCTATATAACGTACAAAGGTATATATATAACTGGCAAACTACATACGCATTTGTATTTTTTCAAATGCATTCTTATATTAGTGACGTCACACTTAGGCAAAAAGGAACTATTCGTGGTTTACTAGTATGTAAAAAGTAGTGAGAGCTTAGTGGTTTGAAAATCAGCCGCTCATTTCAGAAGCCCGACTTCAAATCCTGACGCGCACATGTTTATATACAATATATATTTTAGGTTTAAATATCACTTGCTGTTAGGGTGAAGGAAAACATCGTAACGAAACCTTCCGCTCGGAGTTTATAAAAAAGTTCTTAAAGACGTGTAAAGTCTGCCAACCCGCATTTGGCTAGCGTGGTTTACTAAGACCATAACACTCTCATTTTGAGAGGAGACCCGTGTTCAGACAGGTGACGATAAGAGGGTAAAAAGATACATTTATATTTGTTCTAGTAACGGCTATTCCAACAAATAACCCTCACTTCAAAAGTCGAGATCGGTAACCACGAAACCAGCAGGCGGGCTGGTTTATCGCAGCTCAGTACTCATTAAATTTTTATTTACAATCGCAATGAAGTAATCTGTTGTAATGAACATTTTAATTTTAATATCCGAAGCGCCTGGCTGCTTCATGGGATCCGCTGGATAATTCCGAGGAGCGTTAAAAATGTTCCTGCCGTTTTTCAAAGTTCGAATCGAGTGAGGCAGCTGTCGTTTTGTTTTTAACTAAAGTTGTTGTAAAAGTGTTTCGGCGTGACGGAGCGCGCGATAATACTAATTGATAAAGAGTATATTGAATTCGCGATGAACTGTAGATTTGTATCGGAGGGTCGGTGTTTATCGGAAATATTCCATCTTTTATTCGCAGTTGACTCATTTTTTTATTGAAAACGGAATAAGTCGTAAGGCTAAGAGCTTAGCACTTTAAATAATCAAATGCTTTTTTTTTATTATGACATGAAATAATAATATTGCTGTGTTGGAAAACCAATTGATTGTAGTTATTATTATAATATTTGCATATCAGCAAATTTTACACTGTGCCAGCGTTTTATTACCCCGAAATAGTTTATCTGAATTTCTTTTTTAAAAATGTTCATTTCTTTCTAAAGCAAATGCTGTATATGAACTAGCGTTGTAACGTTATTTATTTATATCATAATTTTATTATGTGCCCTGTAAGGCTCTAGGTAGCATTTCGGAGCATACCTTTCCGGGGAATGAAGAAAAAATGCTCGGTATTAAGACATATTGTTGGAGGCGCATAGCTCCCCGACTCCACGGACATCGGACGTGGAATTCCACGAATCGCTCTGGGAGAAAAACATATTCCATATACGAACCCAAAAATTTCCGTTCAGTATTGAAATTGAACTATAAATTTCACTAGGTCGATATCAAGTATATAGTCATATTATGAATTTAACTGTAATTTACAGTTAAATGCATAATATTAGTTATAATTTACACTTGATTAGTGCGTGCTTTTTCGAATCTTTATAAAGGGAAGGCGAAAACAAATAATTAAGTCCAGAAGGGAGCACCAGTGACAAGTTAAAATATGTATATAAAATTATAATTCACTACTGTTGAAGTTCATACAAATCGATATTATCTTATAATAACACACTCCGTGTACCCTGCTCAGATCGCTGATGGACGTATACACATGTGTAAATAATACATATATAACTTGCGAATATACTTTTCTTAGATAAATCTACATGTACACACTCGCACATATGTACTATGCCCTGCATCGATTTCGAACCATTAGTCTCCAACTCAGCAGCAGTATTATTAGTCACTTAAACTACAAGTTTGCTTGTTTTTATTAAAAATGTGTCGTATGTTACTTGCATTTCATATATATTACATTTTATTACAGTTCCCTTCCAGATTGCGGGATTCCACTTAGATTTTTTTTATTATTTATTATGTTTCTCTCAGTCTTTCTATTAGATTTATTTAATTAATCACTCGATTGTTATCGATGTATAATATCGTTAAATGACGCACAGATTCTACTATATAATTCTTAGTGAGGTCGCTCCTCTATCAGAATATATTCTCGAGCTGTTTACAGTGAGCCGTTTGATTTACGACGGGGAATTAGACGCGGGCGGTCCACTCGGCCCGCTCCTGTTGTCCGCTGACTGCTTTATTGTTTTAATAAGTGTTTACAATGATCGTTGGAATTCCTGTAATCTACATGACCGGACGATCGTATAAAAGATACGTGATGGAACGTACAGGCATGAATATTTGTTTAGCTTACATGTCGTATAAGTAGTTGTCTCGTCGTTATGAGCGACACAATGAACTATGATAAGCAAGTGAAGAGCAGTTTTGGTTAGTTTTAACAAACAACATCTTGAAATAAAACGGCGTAGACTTGTAAAACTATTTTTTATTAATGCAATTGCTTTACATAGAAAAAAATTATAATGGGTGAAAATTATAATGGGTGGGTAATATTTCTATGAGTTCTCTATCAGTCAACCCTGTGGTGGTAAAAATTTGTAATATGTTTTTTTGTATATATTCCGCCTGGCAAACGGTCACCGTCACCTGTGAATATTTGCAACACCCGAGGAGTGATCAATATGTTGCTGGTTATGAGAGAGAGCTCTCTTTGCGCTTTTTTTTGATTTGGTTATGATTTACCTCGATTTGGTTATCATTCACTTCGATTTGATTATCATTCACCTGGCTACTGTTTCCCAGATTGCTTTGTTTCGGATAAAAGCCATAGTCCTACAAGTGAGTCCTACAAGTCATATTATATTCGTCCCCACATATTTCGCCCGGCCCCGAATTCACACCACCAACTGTCCCCGTTGGTAGAGAGCGTGTGTCCCGTTGACATTCAAGTTTGAGTCCCCTTCACATCACACACTGGCACGCATGCTCTATAGAATATTCGTGCCATTATTTTATTTTTGTGATTAAAATTAAACTGCATTTAAGTGCTTCAATTATGTTGTGTTATTCTAAATTAATATGTATATATCCAATGTAAGCATGGCACTTGTGTGCCATTAAGACATTTAACAAAAAAATTAATGTTTTTTTTTGTATTATATACTATGAACAATATTTATTGCCTGTATTTCTATTCATCAACAATTAATAATGGAAGAGAGCAATAATTATCTTTTATTTACATTCTCGTATTTTCATTGTGCAGCCATTTTGAATTCTTAAATAAGATCTTAGACACACACACATACATATTGTAACCATATACTGTAAGCAACTATATAAATTAATATACAATATTGCACTGCAATATACAATAAATATATACAATTGAACGTGTATTAAGTAAAACGCAACATCAGGCCTGTAATTCCCGAAAAGGCAGGCAGAGGAGTGTAGCACGCTCCCACGTCCCACCAGCTAGGTTTACAACCCTAACCTATTATTACACCTGGAGCACATATTTTTTAATTGTGCTATAAGTTTCAACTTTTTTATCCATGATAATGTAAATTACGTGTTTTGTCAACTTTTATACATCTACTGCGTCGATTTTGTACAGCGACGAAATAATATGTTTAAATTCTGTTCTATTACATTTCAACAAACAATTTATGTTTCATCGGTTCATACATTTTCGAAGCGCATAACTCCAGCTCAGTTGTGCACGGTAACTTAATATGGCTAGAATTTTAAGCTAAAAAAAAGAAAATTGGGGCCGCTGGCATTGTCCAAGTTGAATGGATCCATCGACCGAGCGCCCGCACAGTCGCACGGGGCGATCGTGCCGCGCTGACGTTTATGGTGCAATTTATATTTATGTCCGCTTCCCCAGCGCTCCCCCTATCTCGACTGTGAATAGATAGACGCGGGGAGCTCGAATACACGTCGCCCGCACTAAATACCACTAAAGCTCGCTAAGAGATTTACAAAGTAGGGAAAACTTTACATTGATTTCGAAAGGCGTCGTCGGTCCGTTTGTTTTTAATGAAATTTAAATATTTTTTTATGTTCGGTTAATTGAACCTTTTGATCGTTGTGGCTTTTTTTGTTTGACACGGGACTGATTATTTGTTATTTTTTCTGTGGAGAAAATGATGGAATTAGAACCACACCTACCTATGCCTATATGAAGGTTTTTACATGATAAATCACTATATCTAGATATTATGTAGTCAATAAAAACAAATTTACCAACAATATTATTGTTACGCTCTTATTAACAAGTGATTTTTAGAAAACATCGTATAGAGTATTTGACTTGATTATAAGCGTTTTTGCCCTTCCATGCCAAATATGGATCTCTATACAGAAAGGGTTCTCTATACGGAAAGCCTCATAAAAATTTTTTGCAATGATATGATCTCAATTAAAATATGAGGATATTTTTTTCCTGACAATGTAAACATGTCTTAAGGTTTTTTTGGTTTGGACAACTTCACACTCGGAGTTATCTACATATCGTGCAAAGGTATATATATAACTGGCAAACTACATACGCATTTGTATTTTTTCAAATGCATTCTTATATTAGTGACGTCACACTTAGGCAAAAAGGAACTATTCGTGGTTTACTAGTATGTAAAAAGTAGTGAGAGCTTAGTGGTTTGAAATTCAGCCGTTCATTTCAGAAGCCCTAGTTCAAATCCTGGCACGCACATGTTTATATACAATATATATTTTAGGTTTAAATATCACTTGCTGTAAAGGTGAAGGAAAACATCGTAACGAAAACTTCCGCTCGAAGTTTATAAAAAAGTCGGACAGGTCAAATATATATAAACATTTATGACCTTGAAAATGTATAAAGGCCGATAAATATTACTATGCAATCCATTAATATTGTTTATAACCCACACTTTCTAATTAACTAAAAGTTACTTAATAATACCATCTTTAAATTTAAGTTCCATTACGCAAATTAATATAACTAATCTTAGATATCAATTATTATAAATAGGGCATAAAATGTTATTTTAACATTTAGATAAAATATGTTTATAATTGGTAACATGGCGGTATATTGCTCACTTCTAAATTCTTACATAACACGTATGAGAAATATAGAAATATATTCCTATTTTTCTTTCCCTCGCGCTCAAAAACTTTAATATTGCAAGTCATAGGCAACCCTACTTCTGACACTAGTATATTAAATACATAAGACTTTTTGCCCCGCACCAAGTACCCTTTTCAACGAGATTTACGAAAATTGAAATTCACAAAGCGGAAAATAGACGTATAGAACAGATTTAATAATATTTCACGGTGTTAGAGGCGTGCTAATCGTTAAGATGAAAAGTGTTCAGAAATATGACTTCATGTATAGAAGGACCATTTGTTGAAAATGTGCAAACGTAACAAGGATTCAGTACAAAACATGAAAGTAATATCGTATTTATTTCAACGTTAGTGATACCTAAATTACTAAGCATTTTTGGGATTGCTTAAAGAATTGACAATACTTTTTAGAAAATATTCTAATTAGAAAATTTTTGTAGCGTTCGACCCGGGAATCGAACCCGGGACCTCTCGATCGGCAGTCGCACTTGCA
>DWEI01001996.1:0-15294 GCA_018245875.1 Mysoria ambigua
GTGCTCATTTCGGGTCGCGCGCGCGAGTTCGACCCGGCCTCGCGTCGGCCCTGCCCGGCGCACGAGCGCCTTAACATATCGCTGTACGACCTATGGTACTGGAGCCGACAGAGGATGGTCGCGACTCGTGGTCGACACGGACGGCAGCGCAGAGCGTACTGCTGTGCGGAGGACGAAGTGAGAGGACCCGCCAATAGACGCCCCGTCCAAGCAAGTGGCCGGTCGAGGGGTGCGGGCGCAAGGGGGCTCAGACGTCTCGCCCGCCTCTCGCCCGCCTCTCGCCGCGCGCTACGCGGACCGCGCGGCGGGCTCGGCCACGACACCTCGGCGCATACGCATCGTTATTTACTTCCTTTTATTATATGTACAAGTCTGTTCGTGTGCATGACATCTATCAGTTTACGAAGCATCGTGTTGTATTGACACGGAACGAGCACAACGCACACGCCGCACGCAGCGCCGCGCGACGCCCGCGCGCTGTCTCGCTAACCCGTGGCCCGCGGTCGACGCATTTTAAATTAGTTCAGGTCCCAGTACAACATACACTCGTTTATTTTTTACATCATTACAAAAAACAACCTGAAGCCATTCTATTTATTAAAATATATCATGGTCTTTTATTTTCTAATATACCATTGGATTATTCTTTATATCTGTATGAATAAAGATAATATTTTCAGAATGTTAAAACTTATTGTACGTACTAGAGACTATACACGTGATTTTACTCCAATTACACGTAACACCGAGGGGGAGGGGGGGTAAAAAAATGCAAACAGCTCGCGACTATCGGACGGCCCCCTAGTTACTGTAACTGCTGACGTCTCATCGCCGGCGGGCGCGCGGCCGCTGGCGAGGGCGCTCACCAAGTCGATAGTCTTCGCGTACTTCTTGGACTCGTCGTCGCACCAAGTCTCGCACCACAGCCACTCCTGCGGGAGGGACTTGATGGCCACCTGGTGAATCATGTTATTCGGCAGGTCTTGATCTGTAATCGAAAGTAAATCATTGGGTAAGCTTTAAAATACAATATGAGAGTAATGTTCATTTAGTTTTACAAAGCTTGAATTATAAGTATCGCAACACAAAAAGGAAAGAGATCTTATCACTATCGCTCCGGCAAGGGCCGGCCCTCGGTGCGCGGCGCGGCGCGGGGCAGAGCGCCACGCGACCCTGGCACCCTGTGAGGGACGCTTCTCAAGCTTAGTTCGGTAGCGGCCGGAAGAATTATAAGACACCTTAGGATATTACATATCTAATAAGTGAAACGAAACTACAAATGTAACACATGAATAATAAATTAATAAACGTACAAAATATATAATAAAACAGAATAAGGGGCTCCACAAACGATGAGGCAAAACATTAAACCATGCAGAGAGGCAGCAAGGAGCCACAGCTACATGTGTAATAGGTCGATGACAGGTTCACCCGCTAACCCAAGGTCGCTCAACAGAATTCGGAACTCGCGGCAGAATACGCAACCGAGAAATAATGTCATGATGTCATTCAACATTAGCGGGTAGAAGAGGCGACGCCGGGCCGCGCGGGGAGGCCGATGTCCGGTCGTGAACCGGCGAAGGCTGACGATGATGTATATATTATTACCCGTCAGCCGTCCCCGAGGGCGGCCAGGGAGCCGGTACGTATGATAGCAGGCGCTCGGTACCGAGGTTGGAGAGGCTGTTGGGGTCCTGGCTCAGCGCCTGGTACTGTCCGCGCAGGCGGTCGCCGGCCGCGATGCGCCGGAAGCGGCGCAGGTCCACCACGAACAGCGCGCTGATGTGGTAGCGCCGGCCCTGCAGGTGGTTGCGCCAGTAGCCCTGCTTCCAGAACCTGCGGCGGAGCGGGCGCGTGTAGCTCGCGGCCGGGCCGTACGGACGCCGGCCGCGAGCGGACGGGGAGCGCGTCGAGTTCACCTGAATCCCTCCATCTCCTTGCGGCTGTCGCAGAAGGGCGTGTAGCCGTACGGGGCTCCGCCCAGGTCCAAGTCCACCAGCTCCTTCAGGTCCGCTCGCACGATCTGAGACGAACGTCCCATTTAGAGCCATAAACGAGGTTAAGCACGTGTTCTTTAATTAAATTCACAGTCGCGGCCGGCGCACCTGGTCGGCGTCCACGAAGATGATCTTCTTGACGTGCAGCGGGAACAGCACGTCCAGGAACAGGATCTTGTACCCCCAGATGGTGCGCTGGCGGTCGCGCTGGCGCTGCAGCCAGCGCGGCCACTGGTACTGCACCAGCTCGTACTCGAACCCGTACTCCTTCGCCATGTGCGGCAGGATGTCCTGGGAACCGACACTCGCCGGTCACTACTGTTACACACCACCCGCTGCCGACGCTGTCGATGGTTAAATAATTATATATATTAATAATGCATTTAAGTCGAACAAAAAGATCATTTGAAGAATTGGGTCGTTACGCTGCCCAAGTTCGTAGTGAAATATAAATAGTTATAATCTGTAACAGTGTTATCATTGGCCAACCGACTCACTCTTGTAGTATTACAGTCGGCCGGACGACGCGACGGAATGTGCATACATTATAGTCATATATACGAGCATCGATGTGTTGGGTAGTTAGTGTGACGCTCCGAAACACCTAGTCAACTTTATGTCTAAACATTTTTTTTCTAGAAGCAATTAAATTATCAAATAAAATATATCGGCAGCGTAAGCCGGCCACCCCCGCGGCGCACCTTGAGCGAGGGGCTGAGGTAGTTCTTGAGGAACCAGAACTTGACGGGCGAGCGCGTGTGCTTGAGCACGGACAGCATCATGATGCGCAGGAAGCGCTCGTACAGGTGGCCCGACGCCAGCGAGAACACGTTCACGGCGCCGTCGCCCGGCTCGTCCTCGCCGCCGCCGAACGAGCTGCGCACGCGCACGCGTCACACCCCGCGCGCACCGCGCGCCCCGCCCCCGCCCCGCCCGCCGCCGCCGCGCACCTGGCGATGGAGCTCCACAGCCCGCCCGCGCCGTCCTCGTCGCCCTCCACGAGCAGGTCGAGGTGCTGCTTGTCGGGCTTCTTGCTCACGCGCAGCTTGATCACGTGGCTGCGGAACGAGCTCATCAGCACCTGGATGTCTTCGCTGCCGGCCGGCGTGTCCGTGTTCTCGTGCCTGCGGCCCGTTTTGTAAACATTATATACATACATAGATATACGGAGATGATCGCTATGTCCTCCGAGCGACTTCACCGAGGCCGGTCTGTCCGCGTCGACTACCAATTGCACCGAACACCCACTAAAAGTAACTTTTACGATGCTTAGGGCTATTTCACGCTGCCTCCCAGAGTGGAGACCCCACCCTAGTCAGTCGTGTGGCTCAGTTTAATGCCCTGGCTACTTCAGTGGGCGGACGCATGCGAGGGCGCCACGCGCGGGCCCTGGCGCGCAGCCCTCGACACGATCGCGCCTGAAGTAAACACCACTCAGATTTTCCACGCAGAAAAATTGACATAAAAAGGAATTTCGAAAACCCAATTGGGATTTATAATAATCACTACTTTGAAATTTAACGAACAACTATATTGCCTGGCAGCTAGCACTACTGTTCTGTGACGGTCGGAGACGGCGCCGCGGTGTCACGCGGCTCTGCCACACGAACGGGCGTGTCACAGAGGTCTACCGAGCTGGGTCCCTGCGCACCACGAGGCCGGCAATTATAATTTCATAGGACATAGTTGCCCGTGTTTAGAGAACCGTGCCTCGCAGGTAAGTTTATGACGAAGTTTTTTTTAATATATTTTTTTACTATGGAAACATTTATTAAATAAAGTAGGAAACATTTCGCACGACTGTACGAGATATATTGGCGTGGCGTGCCAGGCCGGGGCGTGCTAGGCCGAGACGGGACGGCCGCCGGAGGCGACGACACACTAACCCCACGATCTCATATATGTCCTCCGAGCGGCCGGGCCGCAAGCGCAGCAGCCACGCGCCGGGGTTGGCCTTCAGCTGGAAGTAGCCGAGATTCGCCATCACTATCGTGTCCATGAGCTCCGGCCGGTCGCGCGTGCCCAGCACCAGCTGCAGCCCGCGCGGCGGCGTGCCCAGCGTCGTGTCCCACGCGTGGCCCTCCAGGAGCAGGTATTCCAACTCGAATTCACTGTCACATAAATAAAAAATATAAGTGTAATCCGTAGCATAGAAACCAACGTCTATACAAACATGATGCTCCATTGTTGTGAGGAATCGGAAACACTTATTCTTTTTTATTTAATCTAAAAATAAATAGGCAAAATATTCTTAAGATGCTAATTTAGGTCGTTCGTAGTTCGACGTAGGGCCGCTCTGCGCACGCACCTGTGCACGGGCGCGCCGGTGTCGGCCAGGCGGATGTTGTCCAGGTCGTGCGGCGCCGCCACGCACTCCACGAGCCAGTTGGGCGGCGTGTGCAGCTGCAGCGACAGCAGCGGCGCGTGCGGCAGGCGGGCGAAGCGCGCGCGCGGCCCGCGCTCGGCGCCGCGCGCGTCCCACTGCGGCTCCGCCTCCAGCACGTAGCGGTAGAAGCTGCGCAACGCGGCGCGCGTCAGTCGCTCCGCGCCCGCCGCTCGCGACTGACGCGCGCCGCCCCGCTCACCTCGTCAGCGGCATGTCCGAGTTCTTGTCCACGGGGTTCAGGAACAGCTCGATGTGGCAGTTGACCGCGCGCCGCAGCACCAGCAGCAGCGGCGCCAGGCGCTGCGCCGCCGCGGACGCCGGGTCCACCACGGCTACGATCTACGAATCGATACACCGGTCACCTCCGACGGTATGACGTTGGCACTAGCAGAAGTCCACCGACGGAACTCCACACCCGAGTTACGCGCGCGGCCCCCTTCGTGCGGGGGTGCGTGCGGGCGCGCACCTCGACGGCGGCCTCGTGCGGGTGCAGCGGCGGCAGCTGCAGGCGCGACAGGTCGCGGCGCAGCGCGGCGGGCAGCGCCACGCGCGCGCGCGGCCGCCGCGCCGCCAGCGCCGCCGCGGCGCGCAGCAGCGCGTCGCCGGCCAGCGCCCGCGCCGGCGCTGCGCCCCAAGGGGACAATGAACAAATAAGTTTGCGAAGATTCCAAGTGGATACGACGACATTTTCATACTGAATGTTCGGTTTTGCGCATCGAATAAGATTAACTAATAATACATTTTAACAAAAAATGTATTTGCCGAAAGAGAAGACGCAGCAAGCGTACCGTCCTCGTCGTCGACGTCGACGTCGTTCTTGGCTGTCCTCTTCTTGAACAAAACACTGTTTATTTTGTCGGCGTACGCTTGATTGCTGAACCTGTCAACGGTACTCGGTTTTAATATTCAGATCAACAAAGGGCAACTCGAGGGTAAATAAATGGTGCGTTCCGCCGGAGCTCCCGGAGTCCTCGTATTAGCGCTGAGGGAGGCCACCGACGGGGGGACCGAAGGCATCGGGTACCTTTTGAAGGTTTCCCCCGCGTAAAAAAAGATAAATAAATTGGAACAAGCAGGTATTATCTGTTGTAGATAGTCTACATCGAAAGTTAACGCCCCTTCAGCAACAGATTACAAAGATAATAAACTAGTTTTTGGGTTTGTGGGCGAAATAAATATGTTTTCCTTTCTTTCTTTCTTTCTTTCTTTTGATGACCAGATCTGTCGACCAACTAGTACATAGTAGACTCGACCGCGCCACAAAATGGACGTGTCGTTTCATACAAAATGGGTGGTCTACGCCATTGTAAATGATTTGATGCACTAATCGCTTAATCAGTTGACTTAGTGTGTAGACTAATTCAAGTTTGTAGTAAGATCACCACGCGTACCCAAATAACTGTTGCTATATTTACTTTCCTTCGCACATTCAGTGGAGGGGCGCTTATGGTTAAACCGAAGTTCTCTAGCTATACGGGAAACGTCGGTCAACTAGTGTGTGCCGGAGCGGCAGGCCCCGCCCACTGCACGGAGGGGGAGGGGGAAGGCCTGCGGTCGGGTCTGCCACAGATCTAGAGCAAGATTCGGTACTAGCACCGACGCCGTTCCTTGCGTATATTAATGAGGTGTCGGCTTAACATCAGTCCATCTATGGATAATAGCACAGGGAGTGCACCTCTCGAGCAGCAGGAAGTCGTCGAGCGTGAAGAGCTCGTCGTCGGCCAGCGGCCCCAGCAGGCGGCCGTTGTGCACCAGCGCGCGCTGGCCGCCGCGCACGCGCAGCCCGCGCGCGCACAGCACGCGCGCCGCGCGCAGCGCCCAGCCGTGGCGCCGCAGCGCCGGCACCAGCTCCTCCTGCGCACGGCGCAAGTTGACGTAACAATCGGTAATTCTTCGATACATGTTAAGTTCCAATTTCTTCCACAAAATGTATGCACGTGACGATCGACAAATGAAATCTACGAAATTCTCGACCGAGAACGCGTGTGTGATATGTAATTGTCAATAATAATGTGTGCCGTGCACTGACCAGGATCTCGCAGTCGTGCCGCTCGTGGCAGCCCTCGTCCTGCAGCAGGCGCGCCACGTACGCCGTGGCCGCGTGCGGCTCCAGCGCCGCCAGCGCCGCCACCACCACGTCGTTCAGCGACTGGTCCGCCGGCATGCTCTCGTTGATGTTCGGGATGAACGCCACGCGGACTCCACTCGACTCCCTCTATGAAACGAATCCATCCACGAAACCAACATTATTTAAACGTCAGAATATACGAGTAAATTCAAATCTGTAGCAGAAGAGAAATTAACGAGGGTCTGCTTCATTTTATCGGCCGGTAAAGTATTAAATTACATTTTGTCAATTGTAATTCCCAGCCAGTCAGTTCCCCGGCACCCAGAGGCGCCGGTAATTATTCTGTTCGTGCTAGTGACGACCTATGGGGACACATCAGACGAGTAGATCAGCGCCTCGAGGGTACCATGAACGCCAAGGCGTCGCGCAACAGCAGCCTGCTCCTCTTGCCGTTCAGGTCGCCCACCACCCACACGGTCTGCGTGACTCTCTGCTCCTTCCCCGGCTTGGTGAAGTACTTCAGTAACGGCAGCGCTGTCGCCACGGCGTCGCGGCCTGCGAACGGTCCAAATATTGAGCCCTAGGGATCAGTTCCGGCATTAGTACCAAATGCAAGGATTCATCGTGATATTGATAACGATTCATGATGAATCATATTTATTCATGATGATATACACTACACATTATTCATATTATTTAAAAGACAAATATATACCCCACAAAAACATAAATCTGATGACTAAAAATATAAACAGGGTAATGCATTCAGACATAACATTTACCAAAAGTGTCAGATCAGATGAAACATTTAGTATCGGCAGAATTAAATTGTATGTATAGTGAGCCACTGGGAAGCAACCGCGTGGCAGCGCCGTGCGCGGCGGCGGCGGCGGCGGGACGAGTACGCACGAGTCTTATTTTAAGTGAGAACAATAACGCACGCTTGTGAACGTTTTTTCTTTTGTTTCTTTCAAACATATACAAGTTTCTTCTTGTAAATGAAATACATCTTACATTTTATAATCTACCTTGGTGCGATATCTTTTGAAGTCAAAAGTCGATCAAAAATTATTTATTTGCAATCACATATAAACCTCATTATAGATAAATTTACGTTAGTTCGTCCCGCGCCCGCGGCTCCGAAGGACGAGAAACTTGGTAGGGTTGCATTTTTATGTTATCGCTTAACAACTTGCTGAATAATTGCAAGCCTCCAAACTACAGCGAATCATTTCCAAACGCACATGTCTTGCAAGTAATCTGCAATCTGCAATAGGCTTTTTACATAATCTAAGCTTAATGTATTTCTTGAATTTACAAATTGACAAATTTTGCGCGTCCTATGGTAGTTGGTTATAAAAGCGTATACTTTGACCTACAAACGAGTCAGACACTTTATGGAGTCGAATAGTGGGCACTGCAAGTTTATTATTATTTCTTAAAAATCGTTGATGTAGATCACTATTCTTCTTAAGTTTACTGAGATTTACTAAGATTTGATACATTTACACAAGTTTATTTTGTTTATTTTGTAAATATACATTTACAGAAGTTAGTTATCATAAACATATCGCAAGTGTAGTGTAAGTAAATCTGCGTCTTTGAATGTGTTTCGTAGTGACTGCCTTGGACCCATCATATAGATAGCTCGAATAGCCCGTTTTTGGAAAGTAATTAATGTACAAGAGAAACTGAAAGGGGCCCAAAATAGAGCCTTGGAGCACTCCTACTGCTACAACTGGCCTGTGTGAGACTTTCCCACTGACATACACTTTTTGAATTCTATCACTAGTAAGAAGGGAGAAGATTCAGAGCATGGCTCTAATACCATAGTGGTGTAGATGCCTGTTTCATGCTGCACACAATCGAAGGCTTTGGATAAATTACAGAACACCCCAAAGGCTTCACGTGACCCTTCCTTCCTTGACGTGATATACTTCTATAATATTAAAGTAAATTTAAAATGCATTCATGTATCATATTCTAAAAGATAGCGTTAATTTTGTCTTGTAAGTGCAATTTCATAATTACAGAATTCTTACAATCAAGAACCTTGAAACCGAAAACGGAATATTTTTTTTTTAACTATTTATCACTTAAAAAGAATATAATATAAATATAATAATTTAACATTATATGTTTGTTCTTCCTCTGAGTTGACTGATATACAGTACAAAGTGTTTAGATATTAAGGTTTAAGTTGCATACACTCCACATTGCCATCTATTGTCGCACGACGTCGCTCCGTCAATAGATGGCGCTGTTTAAGTCCTGAATCATGGTATCAAGATTTTTTAGCGAGACTATAAATAAGGGTCTCAATTTTCTATAGTTTGATGTGCAACTTTCATTCGATTCCGTACTCGCCATTGTGGTATACAATATATAGAGTGTCTGTGCTAAGTTTGTGTCTGTGTCTGTGCTAAGATATTTTTGTGAGACGTCTGAAGACTAGCACGTTTGGTTTTTTGTGTCACTATTTCTTAACGATAGCAGTACATCAGGATATGGTGTCCTTATGTATGTTTTGTATTGATTCACTTTGAAGTGACTGACACTGTGCACAGGATGCCTACAGAATACATTGCCCATAGGTCATAAACATAGCTCAACGCAAGACGTTTGCAAGCCTGAGAGCTCGAACCGCTGTCGACCGTTTACTTTTCAATATTCACAAGCGCAATCCAAACAAATATATCAATAAAGGTTAACGTTTGTAACACATGTAATGGTCGTTACCTGTCAGATGAAGCAGCTTGTGCACATTGTCCTCCGTGAACAGGTCGGGGGAAGCGGGGGTGCCGGTCAGATCCAGGTACTGAGACGGCTCTGAACTGAGTACTCTACGATTCAGTCTGGAAACAGAAAACAAAAAATAGCTATATGTCCTATGACAGTCTACTTTGTGAGGTCCGACATTGGACGTGGAGCTCCTGCGACGGATACCAATAGGATACGACTAGGGCTCGGTCATTCAACCGTTTGTATCAAAGGACGGCCACATGACCACAACACTATAAAACATACTCAAGTAACATAACACGATCGTAGCTTCACGCCTGGAATCCCTCTCCGAGACCCCGAACCACTACCAGAATTCTAATTAGATTTTCTAGTAGAACATTTTCTAATTAGAAATTTTTTGAAGCGTTCGACCCTGGAATCGAATCCGGCACTTCCCGACCGGCGGTCGCACTAGCAACTAAAACGACTAACGAGGCAGTCGTTTTGTCACAAAGCTGCAAAGAACGATACGAACAGCTTATTTCGAGCATGACTCTCGGGAGACCGAAGGCGCGGCACCTGGGCATGATGTGCGGCAGCCCCATGAGGTAGTCCACGGCGTCGTCGGCGTCGGCCAGCGCGCCGCGGAACACGTCGGTCTGCAGGCGCCGCGTGGCGCGCGCCAGCGCCGCCGCCAGCGCCTCCTCCAGCGCCTCCAGCCCGGCGCCCGCCTCGCGCAGCGGCACGCCGTTCACCAGCACCTGCGCCGCGCGCCCCGGGCGGAACGGGTTATCATTCAGTCGGTTTTCCACCGCGAGAGAGTAATGTGCGGGAAATGGTTAAGTACGGCAAAACCCCATCATCATCAGCCTATCTCAGTTCACTGCTGGACACAGTCCTCCCCCAGAGCCCTCGCCCTCGGCGTGCGGCTTCCGCTCCGGAGTCCATGAGCGGTGCAAACTGAACGGAACTCACTATTTATTGGTGGGAAGACAAGTACGCAGTTCACTCGTGCAAGTCGAGCGGCGCCTCCGCCGGGCCCGCGGCGCGCGCGACGGGGGCGATGCCGAAGCGGTTCTCGTTCATACGGGACCGAGCAGCGCAATGCACGTGCGCGACATCGGACGAAGCTGAGTTGTTTACCTGAGGGAAACTGTCGGTGCCGAGCTTCGAGATGAACTCCTCGGCTAATTGATTTCCAAAATTGTATTCGGAATCTTCCGACAGGATGTCCTCCAGGTTAGCGTTTGCGCTCACGTATTTCTGAAGGTGAGTCTTGATCGAATCCAAGGTTAACTTGTCATCCTTTATCGAGGTCAGCAACTAAAACAAAAACAAACAAAATCTTAGCCACCTAAAACTGACCCATGGCGCACGCCCACCGCACATGATGTACTCTTGGATAACTTGGAATATACACAAATGTCTCTTGAATACTCAGTGTATATACACATTTGAATATGTAATATACTCAGAATATGTAATATACTCAGAAATGTGTAAATCACAATATGTACAAATGTACTCTTGAATAATATATACAAATTTAACGACGAACAGTAAGTACGAGAATCGCAGACGTCGCACCTGCGTGAGGAAGTAGAAGGCGTCCTTATTGGAGTTGCGCTCCTGCGCCACGTAGTTGAAGGCGGCGCGCACGGCAGCGTGCAGCGCGGCGCGCGGCGCGGCGAGCGGCGCGGCGCGCGGCGGCGCCAGCACGAGCCCCACGCGCACGGGCGACGCGTGCTGCAGCAGCGACTCGGCCAGGCGCAGCGCCGCGCCCGCGCGCGCCTCGCTCGGCTCCAGCACCAGCACCTGCGCGCCCTCGCCGGGTTACTTCGGTTGGTCATTGTCAATAGTTGTGGTAATGTCAGTTTGACATCTTCCAAGCTTTGTAATACGAAATACGGCAAACTCAATTGTCGGCTCCAAAACAGACAATCTTCAGAGATATGCTGTATTCATGAGCTGAAGCTTAACTCTTCAATTTTATATATAACATAATAATTTTCCAATTGTATATATTACGCAATTGATTTCTTATAAGTCACAATATTAATAAACAAAATACTAGGAATAGGCTTACATAATTGTAAATATTTCTCTTCATATTTCTCAGCATTCCCGGATATGTGGGCCGCAGCAGCTCCATGTAGGAGGAGGGCCAGCGGCGGTAGCGCTCGTCGGCCTCCAGGTCGTTGAGCCACACGACGGCCGAGTCGCGGATGTCGACCCCGTACTCCTCCCACGCGAACTGCTCGCCCAGCTCCAGCGACATCAGCGAGTTTATCGTACTCTTAGGTAATCCTAAAAGATAACTCGCAATTACTCAAATATACTTGCTTCTTCTCCACTTTTGATGTCTACAAAGAAAGCTAATTCGATAGAAAAAACAGCGTGGAGTGAACAGTGAGCAAGGTGAGGTCGAAGGGGGCGCACCGAGCGCGTGCAGCGCGTGCATGGGCGCGACGTCCTCGCGCAGCGCGTCCAGCAGCGCCAGCGCGTCCGGCTCGTCGGCGTCGTGCTGCGCGCCCGCCGCCAGCAGCAGCGGCTCGCCGGCGCGCAGGCCCAGCTCCGCCGCCCACACGTCCTGGTTGAACAGCACCTCGTCGCGGAACGCGCGCGGCACGCGCACGTGCACGAGGCTCTTGGTCTGCAAGTAGCACGGCGTACGGTCACTGGTGCTGCAGTCATGTGGGACACTAACATTAGTATAGTCAACATGAACTCGGCCGAGGAGTACGCGCCCGGCCTGCGGTAGACTGTGACCTTCTTTTTTATACATATTGAGCCTGACAATAGAACAAACGGGCTAGCTGATGGTACATGGTCATCGTCGCCTATGGACATTTGCAACAGCCGAAGACTGGCCACTACGCTGCTTGCCGGCTGAGAAGGACAGAGCTCTCTTTGCGCTTTTTTTGAATACCCCATGGCCTAGCGCTTCGGGGACCCAAATGGACGTTCATTCCACACCTTGCTCGTGGGCGGTGTAAACGAGGAAAGAAAAGGCCATGTCATGGACCTGTATTCAACAAGTCCACTTGGAAATTAACTTAGAGCCTGTGGAAAAGATAGTCATTTAACGTTGTTGTGTATATTTTTACCTGCATAGGGAAGTTCTGAGCGATCGATGCGAGTACTTTTAGAGCCTCATCACCGCCTGCATCGTGCGCGTCGGCGACCGCGACCGCGGCCTGCATGCTGAGCCCCTGCATCTGCCATACTTTGAGCGGTTCCAGCTCCTCGCTCATCTCCGACAGGTGGCGCCGGAACCGCTCCAGCGGAGTCCGGAGAGCGGGAAACAAGTTCCTAGAATATGGATTATTGCATGTCACTCTGTGTGATTCTATATTTGATAATATAGTACATTTGATAACATATTTGATAACATATTATCTCACATATAAATAAGCTAATATGAAGGTAATCTGATTAAAAAGCCTTCGGCCCATATTTAGCTCCATATTTATATCAGTTCTAAAATATGTTTTAAGACATTTACTTCTCAAAAGATTTACAGAAAATCACTTATGGAGAAAATGAAATATTGATAGTAAATACATCAATTAGAATGCTTAATCACTAGTGGAGAATCTATAAAATTACTTTAGCACACTGTAGAGCTCGAAGCGGGACTTAAGCGCGGGATCTCTCAACTGACAGCCACGCTTGCAACAAACGCGACTAACAAGAAAAATTTGCTAATTGCAACGACTTCAGAAGATATATTGCAACTATATGTAAATTTATATTTAAGTACACTAAGGTTATTCTCTATATAAATATGATATTCCTACTTCAATCTGCCAAAATTGAATCCTTCAATTTGGTTTTGTGGATCATTTTCATCCTCCTCCTCAGATGGTGTAGAGGCTTGCGAGCTGTCGGCCTCTGGCGGCGCAGAGTCATCCTGGCTCTTGTACTCTGTACTCTTCAACTGCAGTTCAACTCCATATCCAGAGAGACGTAATTTAGGCTTGCCTCGAGGCTGTTCAAGTGTGTAAATGTCAATTATATAATTATATAGATAATTCTATAAATAAAAATACTAGAAGGGATAATTCAATAACTACATAAGGATGATTTTGGTGATTTATGGTCTGAGGATTAGTTCCATTGCAATTCCCAGTTTGGCTGCTGGTTTATTTTATTTCCGTTGACTACACAATATTCTAAGATATCATTTATTGAATAAAGACTTGGGCATACCATTCTTCATAAAACAAGTAAACAACTCATTCTAATATGTGTTTTATTTTTCACATGCAAACAAAAATATTACATAAGAATGTGTTTGAGCTACCATCCCCACTCCCAAGGGTATGTAAAGATTAGTCAAACCTCCACATCCCTCTAGAGATCCTTATTACATAAATAATGAATAGCCCCTAACAAATTATAAACTCACGAGACCTGGCTGACATGATCAGATTAACAGTAAATGAAAATATGCAACATCATTACTGAAGCCAAGCAACTATTGTCACATCAAACATTTGTCCATGATATTGTTTGTGTGTTACACAAGTACAATTTGTTAGATATCTATGTATTAACAACAAAATATACATATATACAAGGTGATTTAATTGCAATTTGAAATTATGATTTAATTGAAAAAAAAGAAAATTATGTGACTGAACAATTGCAATTTCAGACTTGTTTGATATGAACACAACAGCTATGCTAACAAATAACACAGTGCCAGCTCACCTTCACATTCCACCGCACTACATAGTTGATGAGTCCCCGGTCGGCCCAACCAGACAGAATGTTGTGTTTGGCCGCAAACTGAGCACTGCCCAGCTCGCCGTACAGGATGGCAGCGAGGCTGGTGTTGTCGCTGCTCGGGAACGTGTGGTCCAGTAGATATGTCTCCAACTTGTGCTCCACCTTCGTAGGACAAAGTGAATAAGTGGATCAATTAATGTCACACTGTTTGTATACTCACTGTACAGGTGAACACATTATGCAGCTGCCAGTTACATACTTAACCTATAACTGGTGTTGTTGGCTGCAGGTGAACCCAACCACACACATTAATTATTGCAATTCTTAAAATTTTTATCTTATGCTCTTCTGTCTAATATTGTTGTTCTGATTTAAAAAAAAACAGTTTTTAATCTTTAATATAAACATAAGTATAACTAGTTTGTTGTCCAAATTAAACTCTACACAAAGTGTGTGACCATAGACTCCACCTTCAATTCATTCACAAATGAAACAATTGGCTTAGTTAAAGTCAAAAATCATTTATTTATATAGGATTTGCAATCACATATAAAAGTCAGTACAGATAAGTTTACGTTAGTTCATACCACACCCACAACTGAGAGGAACTAACAAGAAACTCGGTAGGGTTGTCTTTTTTTTTTGTTTACTTAACTATTAACATTTTTAGAACTCCGAACTACAGCAACTCATTTTCAAATGTCTATATCTAGCATGTATTTTGCAATCAAGTAATAGGCTCTATCTGACATAATCGAAACTTTATGTATTTCTTGAATTCCAGTGTTTCAAATTCAAATTGTATTTATTTAACATAACTACACACCTGCAATTTCCAAAAGAATTCCAGCTATGTTAATGATGTTTACTTGTGATAGCAAATCCTAAATAAATGACTGATTTAGACTTTAACTTTATGCAACCCAGGAACTGGACCTAAAACCTCTCAATGAGCAATCACACTGGTAATAACTTGATTAACATAGAAATCATAATAAATTATACTAAACCCAAGTGTATAATATATACTTACTGGATCATATTGATGATATGCTTTCAACACATCTCTTAACACATCATTGTCACAGATTTTCTTGGATGCTATTGCCACAAATGTGTTGCACTGTACTTCCTTAGCTCCATTCTTAGTAGCTATCTGATCAAACATGTGCACCGTCGGTGAGGTCAAGTGCATAGCCAGGGCCAGCTTCGCCATTCGCAACTGAGCCGGCGCAAGCAACGAACTTGCCACTGCGATGCAGGCATCATAAATTTCTTTGTCGGTTGCTAAAAATGAACATACAATTTTATTTGAATTTGTAGAAACATTTGTAGGATACAATGTAATTTATATAAATGACATTACTACATAACTCACCTAATGT
>DWEI01001997.1:0-15294 GCA_018245875.1 Mysoria ambigua
ACTACCACGTTTCACCGGTTACGTTTACGTCCCACTATGGAATAGGCGGTGAGCAATCTTTTAAGATAATGATTAAAATTACGAGTACACACTAAGTTCATCAAACACGCAAATATTTCAATGTCGTTACTCTGTTGCGATATCTGATGATAATTTTGTGAACTAAAACATTGTAAACTTAAGCGTGCAGATTACAGCGCACATAAAACGTTCGCATGTATATCAATAGAAACGAGATTACAGCGCGATAGGTATACAAATTGTAATAAAATTCAAAACGACAAGGCACTAAGTGATAAAGGCCAATAAACTATTTATATAACGGCCAACCCAAAGCCTTCAATTAACGTGGCATAATATATGACCCGTAAACCAAACTTATCACAGGGAACAGGGGGATCTTCATAAAGTGTGATGATAAAGGACCATTATAAAAGAATTCCTTCAAATTTACGGCGTGGTCTAGAAGCTTCGCCCTAATCCGTACTTATTAAGGATAATGGAGAACCGATGAAGTTTTTGTCCCTTATCTAACGCCATAAATACGGAGAATCACCTCCTGTCGGTAGCTAGAGGTGTTCAAAGTGCGATTTTATGGTGCTTTTATTACAAGTGGATAATTTTAATGAGGAGTGTGGAATTAATGATCTGAACTGAGATTTACAGGTTGTTGAGGTTTATTGGTGAGAGATCTCACGTTCCCTGTTATTGAGTGACAAATGTCCCTGCGACGGATTTTTTAGGTTTCCATCGTCTTCATTATCAGTCTTTTTTTATATTACGCCTGCCTTATGTTGTTCGATCGTGATTGTTACAAATGATCAGAGACCATCATTGTTAACTATGCTATATACTTTTCTTTACGCGTTTATTATTTCAGCATTAAATATTTATATACCTAAGTATTGATATATTTTATTGCGTGTTCATCATTGCATATATATGTACCTATGGTAAAAGTATTACTGTGTCTGTGTGTATTCTCAATGTAAACAATGCATATACTACATGTTCGCCTTTCTCTATCATCCAAGATTGATAAGAATAATATCATTAAACATTAAGTACGCCATTGTACTTTCTTTGAGGTGTTACATAAGTTGCAAAGAAATATTAGGCTCTTTGCAAAAAATATATTGAAATTTACAATAAACATAAGTGCTAATAAAAATCTTTTATCCGGTTTGCGGTATAAGTTTGAGGTAAGTATTCCAGAAGAAATAAAATAAAACACAGGAAATGTAAGGTGCATTTTAATGCAGCGAGAAAAAAAAATATGATATAGAAAATATTTCAAAAACTCGCAGCTTAGTAATTTTAAAAATCGCTTACCTAAAAAAACATTCCGGCGTAATATATAGCACAGATTTAGCCGATAATTGCGTAATATCGGTAAATCGAGTCGGCTAAAGTCAGAACGGTGCGATTTCGATGGGCATTGAACCGAACAAACAACCCTTATCGACGCTTACGTCAATATCACTAATAATTTCAAATTTCAACCACTTGTCTCACTGTGAACGAATAGGAAAATTATTTTAATATTAAATGTAAAACCGACAATACAAACAAACCTTCAATAAACGTAATTACTTATTATTGTATTTACAATATCTTGGGACACACGGCCATGTGATCCCGAAGTTAGCGTCAAGGAAGCTTGTGGTATGGTAACCAGACGACTGATACACTACATATATACATATCAATATATACTTAAATAGATAATTCATATTTAAAATATAATCTCCAGTAGTATTTCTAGTACAAACTTATAGTGGTGCTCGAAGTCTGGATTTGTGTCCGGTATATGGCAACAGGCTCACCGCCTATAATATTGAAAGATGTAGATGTAACTGGTGGAGCGTGGCGGTGTTCTCTACTCCTCTGAATACATTTTCGGGGTTATAGATGTAACACATGCCGAAAATTTTAATTTATGTTTTCGGTGCATTTAATAAATTAACATTCTTTAGCATATCGCCGAACGAATTTCTTTTTACTCGTGTACCAGTACAATGAGTAGAATTTTCTGCTGCTAAATATCTTACCATTTTATTTTGTCTTAGATACAGGGTACACAGATTCACAGAAGTGCCATTACGTAATAAACAAACCACGCCAGCGCTGCTATAGCCGAGGCGCTAACAGAATCTAGCACGTTTTATGTCTCAGGGTTTTTGAGTCTCTTGGGATATTTGATGTTATTACAACGATATATATTTGTTATTAGATTTAACATGTTCTAAAAGCTTATTTCGTTACTTGTGTTTGTATCAGTCAAACGTGAGGCAATCGCTTTAACACCATCGGTATTATCGCGGTTATAGTAACGTGGCGTCTATGTTTATGATGGCGGACGGCCAAATCGTTTTTAATTAGACGCCCACTCTATAATGTGGGTAATATGCCCATAAAGGCGAACTACGCCTGCATTATATGAACACTGCCTAAATAATTTTTAATCAACATACTGGCGATAGTTTTATGTGTGCTACGTGTCGCGAGAACATATTTTATGACTGTGAAGATTAGATTTTTTTTTTGTTCTGAATTTAAATTTAACTTTAACTACAATATTTTGGCTGATCCGTTGATACAGTGGATAGTGAACCAGACTTTTGCGCCGGGGTTTGTATGTTCGATTCCCACTTATAGATAGAGTTTAAATTAAATTATTGATTTTTTAATCTTATTAATGTTCCCAAAGTGGTACATATTCACCCATAATACCATTTCATTTTAAGTATTTTCTAGTAGTGTCTCGGAGCCTGGTTTTATACCTGATGTATGGCAATACGCTCACCTATTCCATTACGGGAAGTCACCGTTACTGAGCTACAGCCCTCTGTTTACGTCTTGGGGTGATACAGAGGCGTATCAACGCGCAAAGCGTTTGCATAGCACTACTTAATTCTCCGCAGCCATAAAAAGTGTAGGCACGTTTCGTAGTTAAGGTTAAAATTGTAACCAGTATTCGCTTCCGTCGCGACTTATCGATTGTAAGGCGCTCAGTATCGGATAACAGGGCCCAGGTTAGCAGGCAGACATATTGTCGCCGGTAGCCACGAGCGAGGGCGGTAGGTATAACTAGGGTAACCAACCGCTTGGTTTTATGAAGGTATTTCCAAATATATAAATATGTTATCACGCCTTTAAGAGGTGGCTAAAGAAGTGTAGTACACTCCCACGTTTCATCAGTTACATTTACGTCTCATTATGGATCAGGTAATGAGCTAATCGCCATACATCGGGTACAATAAAATATGTATATATACGTGTTTATATTAATGTATATATAATTATTTGCTTGTAGATATGTATTTGTATATTTTATATTGAGTAGAGCACACAACTAATGAGCATTCGTAAGACAATGAAAAAAATATTTTTCTCCCATGTTCAGTAATAGAAACAGGAAATTTTTCTTGTATCACACGAGTTGATGTCCTTAAAAGCAATAGCAAACTGGCTACCCGGCCTCGACGTCGGTTATAATAAAACAACGTCACCTGGGAGCGCCACAGTATTCATCCCTGTCAATTATTCAATACAGGACGTGGCCGGCCCGCCTCCAACGCCAGCGTCTAGTTCCGTACTGTAATTTGAATTGGTTTATTCAAAATGGTGAAACTAATTTGCATCACTTAACCATGTATTTCTTACATGGCTTACATTCTCATAAATTTTGGGTTATGTGTAGGTAGGTATATTTCTGAATCATTGCAAAAGTTTCTAATTTATAGTTGAGGAGCCGATAAACGATTTCAATGTCCTAATTTAAAACTGGCCATACATGTCAATTTAAATTCGAAATTAAAACTGCAATCCGATTCGTATTATGTAAGTGCGTAATGTGCCAGCTACTTCAAAGTACTTTCAATAAGTTTACGCCACAATAAATCATTTTTTAATCTTCAATAATATCATAATACTTATTATACTTCATTATGTTAGCTACAAGCTTTCCTGGCATATTTTATGTTCACTTATAATTTTGGTGTTAAGCAACTGTGTTAATTCTACAAACTAATCACTCTCATAATTAATTTCTGTACTGTACTTAGACCCATATGCTCTGTAACGGATATAGATTTAAGTGCCTATTAGCTATTTTATTATTATAATAAATACCATAATGGGTACAATTTGCCACACTTCGGGGATTAATTCCGTCTCCGGGCCATTACCAGAAATTTCATTAAGGAAATCTAATTAAGAAAAACCAATATAATGTGACTAGAAATTTATACCCAGGACCTCTCTTCTGTATCAGCAGTCGCATTTACAATCACTCGATCAACGAGACAGTCAAGGTAGGTGCTGACCTTACACTACGAGGTCAAGTACCATTTGGCTATTTGAGTAATACAGTTATAATATATCTAAAAATAAGTACGTACACAGGTATAATTTGCCCACGGTTTTATTTTGTTTACAAAGCACACACGCGCCCTGAGGGTGCTGTTCGGTTCAGTAAATGTGTTTCAGGTGAATTACGACTCGGTCACCCCTACGCGGCCGCAGGACGCAGATGCACGAGGTCTGACCAAAGAATTTATGACTTTATTTTGTTTAGTTATGTTTACCCATTTCACGCCCGCAGCTTAATAATCAGTATCGAATATTTTATTGCAAGGTCAATTTTTTAGTCGTCGAATCTGCATCGCAAATATCCATCATATTCACGTCACCATGATATGTAATTGTTTTGATTGCTTCATTTATGTTAATCAGTTATTCTTAGTTGTCTTTTTTTTATTTACAATACAATATTGGAATAAATAACTCCTAAAGCATATGTAAAAAAATGTAATATATTAGTAGATATCCTAAGTAAAATTGCTTAACTTTAGCGAGATATTATTGACCCCTGTGTGTCCGTCAACAAGGAATACGTCGTCCACTGTTTGAACCTACTTTAAAACCCATTGAGATATTAGCTTAATAATATCCCAACATCGTCCCTTAAATTAATATTTATTAACTCGTAATAATTATAGAAATACATAATCCTTGTAATTATTATATTACTTTATAAACGTACATAAAACATATGCATATTTGTAGGTAGGTATAAAAAGTTATATTGATCGTTTTGCAATTAATGTAGGTATGTATATTTTTAATTAACTCCACCAAACGTATCTATATTCATCAACAATATAACTTCAGATAACCCTACGCCGTTCCACGCTCACAATTTACTTAAGCTCCGACATTTTATTTTCCTCGCGATTATTGTTAGTGCCGGGCCAGCAATATCAGGTAATATGTGCGTCTCGGTAATGAAAGTAAAGCTCCGCTATTTGTCAAACGAAAAGCCAGTAAGGCCGCGCAAAAAGGTTGCGTATGGAATGAATGTGAAGTTTTTGCTGACGAAGGAGCGAGGGACGATCCGTTTGACGCGGATCTAGGTCAATCACTTGTTTATATAGCGTCGGCGTTGTGCGAGGTAGTTTCTCATGATCCGGAAGATCGTGTGATATTGTTTACGGGTTCTTCATGTTGTATTACTGTTTTATTATCTCAGTTGTTTTTTTTTGTTTTGAAAAATGTCGTGTTGAACGATATTATAACACAAAACAACAATATATGAAAAGATTATATATTTTCAGGATCACTCCTTGTTAAATACTATTAAATATATGTAAATTGTAGTCTTGCGACGTAATACCATTTTTTTTAGTAAAAATGACATTACAATAATGAAGAAACGGACAAATAACAAATTGTCATGTATTATGTATATATTAAATCAGTATTTAATGTTTACTTAGCTAAAATTTATGTTACAACCCTCGCTGACAAATCTTAGCAAAATGTTTAAAGGAGGGGCAACGCAACTTTGTTAATTAGATGTAAATTATAAACATTGTGTTTGTCACTTTAAAATTTTTTTACTTTCTAGATTTATCTGAAACGTGTAGAAATTCCAGAGTCATGTATTCTGGGTTTTAAAATTACATTGCTGATAGTTTTAATTAGAAAAGTATTAAAAGTGTGGGTTGATTGGCCAATAATAACACTGTATTAGATTATATCTGTTTGTATGTCACTATGACTCTGGACAGTGTAACAACTCAGACCTTCAAATTATTTTAAATCAATGTCCCTGTAATATCATCTTACCCTCCTTGTATACAAAAAGTTGAGTTATTACAACGAGTCAATATAGTACTTAATTAATGAACAATAATTATTATTCATGAATAATAATAATAATTTATGTAATTATGATCAACCTAAATGAATTGTTAATATATATAATTATTCAACTATTGGCAGTGTTGCCAGTATTATTTAATAAAGATTAATAATGTTGCAATATCACGTATTCACCAATTTGCAGTGTACGTTTAGTATCATTTTCGTTCGTAATAAAATAAATACTTGCATGACAGTAAAAGAAGACCATTTCCTTTCAATTTAATCCGGCGCCTGTGACGTAGCGCGTCTCCTCTTCCGGTTTGCCGGCAAATTTTCTCGGAAATGCGAATATTAAAGCGTCTCAAATCAAATTATGAGGCCAATTGTAGAAAGATCCTATTACAATTTCCCTCGTCATTCTTCGCTTCATTTCCTTTTGCAGTTCTGAAGTAATTTAGCATTTTATATTATATATAAAATTCCATTTAACTTTTGGAGTTCCAAACGGTTAATTATTGTTAAATTATATTTATGTAGATTTACAAAAACACTTGTGACTAAAGCCCTTAAAGATTACAAAAAAACTACACGTTTTTTTACACCCTAAAGCTAATTACATTTAAATTATATTTTATACCTTAATTGGAACATAGTTTGTTATGAAAACCAGGAATAGGTAATTCTCCAACACACCCTTAGATAAAACTCATTTCAATTTTATTATACGCTTATTAACTACATATCTAGTTAATTGTTTGTTTATTTTCACATGGGATGTAATAACGTTACCCAAAACAAGGATCTAGATAACTGACAGTAATAAAAACAGCGTGAAGCTATGTGTTTCATGTTTGTTCCCCCTATAGTATTATTCGCCAGGTGTCTTAATAGTCCCCCTTTATTACCCGACTCCCGTACTAATCCTTATAGCTTCGTGAAAGGAATATTATATTTACAAAGAATATTATGTGTGTTTCGAATATTCTTTTACCGAGAGATATGTAATTCAGTGCGTAAGTTTACATATGTTTTTCATTTTAAGAATTAAAACGTAACATCACACGTGTAATCCCCGAAGAGATAGGCAGAGGAGTGTAATATACTCTGATGTTTCACCAGTTACGATTACATCCCACTATGGAATAGGGAGTAAGCCTATTGCCATACTACGGGTACAAATCCAGACTCTACAGCAACTGCTAGAAAATTAAAGTTACAAATATCCTATGGAACCTAGCACAAATTTATGATTAATTATAATTATCAATTTCAATTACAAATGTTATAAAAATCCAAAATATGTAACCATAGTAAAATATGTAACCCCGGCTTAAAAAGCGTTAGAATATAGATTACACAGGCTTACATAGAAATTATGATCTGTAAATTTTCTTATAATGTGACTAGAAAATGAAATATAACAAATATTCCTCCTCCGTTCCTCCACCCGTAGCATACAGTCCATATGGTTTCATTTCGAATTTGAAATGAACCTCAACGCGACTGTAAAATAATGTTCTCTTCATAAAATATTTTCACTAAGGTCCTTAAATTTTTTCACGAAACACAAAGTAGCCTTGTCTTTGATAATATAACACTTGCAAGACTCGTGTTACACCCTATTAAATTATAATCCCCTCGAGACCATGTTTTTCATGAACCTGAGACGAATAAAGAAAAATTTAATCTGTTGGCTTTGAGGTGACCACTGTGCAAACTTTCGTAGGACACACGTGCAATATAGAATTTAGCTTTTGGGGCTCAATACTGAAAATACATGTGTACATCGCTTTTAATTATATGTAATAACAAATACAAATAATAAAAAAAATACTGATTTTTTAATTTCTAGAAAGATCGGATCTTCTATTGGAAGTTAGACCTGTTAGTTCCACATTTCTCGATCTGCTAGAAGTTGAAAACTTTATCATTATATAACTTTAGCCATTATATACTCTCGACTGTGTGTTTTACTAACTTGTGTGTGTTACGTATTGAATGCAAGTATAGGGTAACTTGTCCCACAACATATAGGGTCCAGTTTCCAAAAACCGTTATTCTGTTGTATATCATTTAGGTTGATTCATAATAAAATTCATAATATTTATGAGAAAACTAATTAATTTTATTAACTTAAACTAACAATTATTGGCCATTTACAATATCTGGAACATACCTAGCTATCCAATATATTTAGAATCGCTGAGACTGATTTCATTTTGGATGTAGTTATTCCTTATTCACGATGTTTTATTTTTTCATAACTCTATAGTAAAAGTAAGTTTAGTAATTATGTCTTTGCGTCTTCTGTCATCGGAAATTATTGTCACAGCGTTTACCTAATACACGTTGCACTCCCCGGCAAGCCATAAAGAGGAAATTGCCTTCTAGCTGAATTCATCGCGGCCGTCTGAAACCTCTAGTGTTGTGTGGGCAGAATCAGGCTTTTGTATACCAGCAACGTCTTCCTTGTTGAACTTATACAAATGCGACTTTAAATTGCATTGTACAATCTTGTTACAAACATTACAATGATATTGTATATTGTATATTTACGTTCATTCATTTTAAGCTACTCCTAATAATACATAGGTGCTACAATTTATATTATGCCCAACGCCAATATAGATTTAAATGATTTAATGTCATTGAATACTCGATAACCAAGTCTACTTACGGAACTGGAATCGGGGTCTTATCGAAAAACGCCAGGGTGGAACATACAGTCATCAGAATGAATTTCATAACAATTTTCTTTGAAATATTTTTGTTACAATTAAAATAGTGATTATAATACTATTCACTTACTCTACTGTGTTTCCGCTGGTTACGCTACATTCTATAATATTCATATCCTATACGTTACGTGATATTTACATGTATGTAGATGTAGATATTATCATATAGATTCTTTCCTTGTATCTGTCTGATTTTTGTTCTCCTTACTCATACAAAACATTGATCTGTCTGATATCGTGCATTGTTTCCCTAAACACAGTGCACATCAATAGACGACTACGCACCTTTGCTATAAGCAACCCCAGCGATGGAAATGAGTGGCGCAGAAGGAAGACTCGCAATTTTCCTTGTTTTTTTTTTATACAAAGCGTCTTTTAAGCGTAAGAATGAAATTCATATATTCTATGTTTTTATGCTGTTTTGCTATTGGATCATGTTTGCTATTTTTTATCACGATTTAAAACCTTCGTAATTCTCATACTTATACTTTCTGATCGAAAAAGATGGACTTTCCTAAAGTTATTAAAATATAGTACTACGAAACTTTAGAATTGGTTATAGAAATTCCATTTATTTGCTTAACCCTGAACAGAATATGTGCAGGATAATAAATACAATAAAAAACCTATAGTAATAATTGAAAACGATAAATATTATGTGAAACTGAATCTTAATAAAAATACTATTATAGAGTAAAATTATATTCATAAATTAACTCGCCAAAAACTAAATGGTTGGAAGTTATTTTAATCGAAAACTACAATTTTATAGTTAACAATAAAATAAAGGTCACGACATCATCTGCCTTTTTAACTGAAATTAGATTCAGAAAGCTCATAAACATAATAAAATAATGTTCTTACAACATTCTAATCAAAAGCCAGTGTAACGTATTCGTTAATGTGTTATTTTATATCAAAAATGTTAAATTCCGTTATTATTTATTACTCCTTGCATTTCTTGACTTATTTTCTTCTATATTAACAAAATAAGTTGTTTTACGGCTGCTGTAATATTGGTGTCACAAGTATAAACATGTGTTCTAATGTACACGAAATCAGAGACGCTGATAACTATAAATACATCTGTAACTTCAACTAATCTAACGTTACACTACTGGTGCTGGACTTAACATGCTTCGTTACAAAGTACAGAAAAATCTTTTAACAACTTGTAATAATATTGCGTTTACACAGGAATGTACGATTCTCAGAGACTTTTTCAACGCCTGAATGAGCCTTAAAACGATATATTATTAAAATTGAACTTGGCAATGTAATTGTGTTATTTTTTAATGAGTTATCGTAATGCAAGTACATGCTTCAGAGCCCGACGGGGCACCTCGATGTACAACTCGAGGAAACCCCGTTGTTTCATCAAGATGAACTGCATTTAAGTAACAAATTAATTACAAGCATTGTAACTCAATTCAACATCGCCTTTTGGAAACCAAAACCGTTTTGAAAATTCATTATCTTTCAACACTGTGCCTGATAAAAAAGGTTTCATATTTTACGATGTTAAGTTATAATTTGTATAATTTGATTTAATGTGGATTGTGTGATATAAAACATCGATACTTCGCCGTTGACTGTAAGCTTTATTGTTAACTGAAGAGTTTAAAGATATGTGTTTTCAGTATTTGTGTTCCTTGGATTTCCGCAATTCAACACAAATAATTTAAACGGGTGCCATTTACATAAGACAAATTTAAATTAGAAAAATCAATAAAAAAATACAAGAATCAAGTACAGAAATAAAGGTTCTAAAAAATGAGTTAAGTTAGCAACGAATTTTATTTACCTAATGATACCATGTGATTTCAACGAAATCGAAAATCTCTTTAATAAGTTCTTACAATCAAATATAATTTAAGGTAATCTATTAATTCATTACGAAATTCTTACAATCTCGTTCGACAACAGTCAGCTAAGTGCCATATAATAAAAACAAGACACGCTGTGAAAGAATGCACTATAATGAAACGTGAAAACGTTTTACAAATAAATTCGTCAGAAGCTTAAAACAACTGACAATGGACGAGTCATTCAAATGCCTTCCCATTACAAGCCGTCTGACGCGGCGCCACAAAATTTATACATTTTCGAAACAACAATCGAACATCGACATAAATAGACGCAGGCAGTTGGGACCGAACGGTTCCGTCCGAACAAATTCTGTTATCCAAAGACATATAATTCAGTCGTGTTATCCAAACACATATAATTCAGTTATCCAATGAACCACATGCAGCGCACGGGCACTCACCAGATTGAATCGAGACCAGGAAACGCGTGTAACTCCCGCAGTGCGGTCCAGAAATAAGTACTCATAAAATATATTTTTTGAACGCGAGATGCACTTGTCGATCGTCAACCTTTGTGCTTTATTCAACGTGCTGCAACAGAACTCGATGTGGGTGGCGAGATATTGTTATGGCTACGCTGCTGGACACCGAACTCTTCATGATACTGATTTGACCTAAAGGAACGTCGATGTCCTGTTTTAGATTTAAATGGCCAAACCTACGGTCTGCGGCTTATATCTTCGAAAAAATTAATGATCCAGTGATAGCTTCATGGTTTACAATCGCACCACCGGATTGCCTCACACTTCGGCAATCGGGTATTCAAACCTTATCACACACATCTTCGACTTTACTAAATTAGATTAGTATTTTAAATAAAATATCATTTCTATCAATCTCAAAGAAAACATTACGAGGTAATCTACTTATCTCACAAATTGTCTAGTTCCTAAGACCTTTGTGAGAACGAATAAATATTTTTTTATTATACAATATTATTATATGTCTATAATACAATCTAAAGCTAGTATGTTTGTAATAAATTCTATGAACTCACAGCTCGCCAGAGAAACAAATCATGTCGATCGTCGCTTTAAGAGGAGACTTTTGTTACAAACAATCAAATAAAATCATTGACAATGCCATTTTGATGATAAATAAATTCAAATAAACACAACATTACGCCTGTAATCCCCAAAGAATTAAGCAGAGATTTGCAACACATACTCACGTTTCACCAGTTATAACAACATCAAATTAACACAAAATTTAGCAAAGCTCGTAAAATACATTTCGGTGCACAGGAATGCTTAATCAGACGATCATAAAAACCAAATCTGATCCCAGAAAAACTCGTTCCAAATGTCTTAGTAATAATTAACATAGCTAAAAAAAAACATTCGACATGGCAGTACTTAAATAAATCTCTATAAGCTTCAGCTACGTATAATAACATTATCCATACCTACTGCGTAATAAAATCAGATACGTAAATGTAATTGGAGTCCGAAACTTTGAAACGATCACCGTACAAATCCATAGCGCGCTAGCGGTGCATACAAAATCTGTAATCTCCAGTAACATCTTACGTTTCCTTTTTAAAACACCACGTAGTTTGACGACACATCACTTTTTTATAGCCGATGCTCAGGTATTCATTAAGCCACACCGTTACTATGTTCGTGATGAAACTCATTTCACGGACGTATTACAACAACTCCGACGTCCACAATGATCATGTCGAATTAAAATTCAAATCGAATCGAACGCGAGATCGATAAAAACGATATATCGAGGTGCTATTCACGTTACTGCCTTTTTATATATTAAACGTGAAGTATTAATTTGTACTGTGGTATCTAATATTATGTAACTGATAAACATTCTACAGAGCTTCGTATAAGTTAAATGGGACGTATTAAGAGCATAACGTGAGCCGATCGTAGTATTGTTTCACAAATTTTAATCAGAGTATTTGACCACGATGTAAGTGGGCCGTTACTGGGTGATGGCACAGGCCGACCCCAACATGGACAGGCAATATGTCAGCGATCTTTACGTAGTGCATAAAGCCATTTTGTTACACTGTTTACGACGCATGAACTGACGTGTCTTGTTCACGGCGAAGGTGAATGACGGCGTGCCCCGAGCTACATCACTGTCAAGCGAGAATATCGAGGGGTACGTCCATAGACAAGTACATTCTTATCTATGAGCTCATTGACTGTACTATTTTCGATCAAATATTTGCTATTAACGAGAAAATTCGAAGATTATTTAGGAAGCAAAAATTAAGTCTGTTCATCACTGAACCATACAGAAATATATAGCGTTTTTTAAATAGAAAGTGTGTTATTCAATGTCAGTTTTAAAATGCAGTTATTAACTGACTATTATGAAACAGTGATCTGACTAATAAGACATTCACAAGGTAATATTATGACGTGACGCAGTGGCATCTCAATGAGACCAAATGAGATCGGCCGGTTGCGAGTATCGGCGCCGGAAACCCGTGGCCCTATAGATACACCGGAACGTCGCAAAACGACTCGGCGCATTGTAGTTTCATGTTTCGTTTCGCCAGCGGTACCCGCACGCGGCTTTACGGCGAGAATCAGTGAATTTCCCCCGAGTGCAGTAAAGAGCTCGACGTCAGACGACATTTCCGACGCAGTTCGATTCCGGTCTGATGTCTCGGACAGCGTCCCTGACGCGATGTTTTGCAGTGAAAATAAACAAGAACGACTTTGAGCACAGAATGCCTCATGTCTGTGAATATATTTTTAGGATTTAAAATCAAAATGGGCTCCTATTTTGTGTTTCCGTAAGTGGCCAGTTCACACTACACGTACCTATGTAGGTACTGTAGAAAAACAAATTATCCGAATTGTATAAATTAATACCTTTTCAAATAATTAGATACTCGTTACCTTACCAAATAGTTTTGATTCAAATAGTATATCTGTACTATCATTAGTTACATTACCAGCTATACGAGATGATCTCACTAAATTGTCTATTTATGGGTATAGATGTTGTGTTGACCAGAAAATTATTATTGCCATTCAACTTAGAAAAGAGTGGTAACAGTTGAGTCTCACTAATTACTTAGGTTTTTAAATAATTACATTTTGTAAATAATTACATTAACATGCTTTGTAATAAGAACGTAAATTTTTTAAAATCTCTACTTTCAAAAATATACCCTCTCTAGGTACATTCTTGCTTAAACTTCAACATAAACATATGAGCTATGGGTATCTTCATCTACACTAAAAAACATCATTCATAGTAAAATCTAAAGATTTGTAGGCTTCAGGGAAATTGTACTTACAGGCATCAGGCAAAAATTTAAATAAGATGATCTTATAGTAATAAACTTACACGTCGTCTAACATTAAATAATGTCTGCATAATTTAGTCATTTATATATCTCAATTAAAACGATTACTTTAGCAATATGCGCTTGAACATGTACGTAAATGCACAAAAGCTCGTTCCTTAGAATCTGTCCCTCGCGCCCTTCGAACGCTACGGAGCACTGTCTCCGTACACATGCACCCTTAGTATTATCCCTCAGTGTACAACTAAATGAATATATAGATATATGAATATACTAGATGTACTCGCGGCTATGCCCGCGTGGAAATCACGTGCAAAGTTTTTCCGCGTAAATACTGTAAACATGAGCAGGCGAGCTAGGAGTGCGAGCCGAGAGGCGCAACGCAGACGCCGGCTCGGCATATTCTACTTACTTGTACTTGATATTTTGGACATTTATTCTGATGTATAAGCTATAGATGTATGTTGCAAAGTTTCATTAAAATCCATTCAGTAGTTTTTACCTGAAAAAACAGCAAACATCCATCCATAGTTAAAAACTTTCGCGTTTGTAATATTAATAGCATATATAAATGTAAAACCCACATTTTTCGCTCCCTATTTCCAGAAAAGATAATTCCAAATATTTCACACCGGTCTTAATATTAGTATTAAGATTGATTGGATACTGACTTCATTTTTCTTTTCTCATAAAAGGTGCTCACGAAAATGGCCGCGTTTGGAAATGTTCTCATTACGCTCGGTGGAATCTTTTTTTTTTACTTTATAACAGAACGCTCCCCTTCCTTATTCAGTCAAGTATTACGAAGTTTTCCTCCTTCATCGGCTGCGAAAGAAAATGACTAATAAGAAACGTCACAATGATAGCAATTTATTCGCACCCGAAGTTGTTCCGTTTTAATTAAAATGTAGAGGGAAACGCATAACTTCACTGCTGCCGGACGCTTAATTTTAATAGTTTCTTTATTTTCCCCGCTACTGTAAGCTAGTATCAAGTCCACAGTATTAAAAGGTACGGTCAAAGAGCCTTTGCATAAAACTAGATGCATTTTAAATAAAACTAGAAGTTTTAAAATAAAACTACGAGTTTTGAGATGACGAAATCGACTTTAAAGTTAATTTACAGCGGATTTGGTAAATAACAGAACGTACACGGTTCGTTAAAGATATTTTGTAATCAAACATTTATAACGATTACCTATATTTTCTGTTTATAGAATGCTAGTCTACAGCAGAAGCAAAAGATATTGTTTAAC
>DWEI01001998.1:0-15290 GCA_018245875.1 Mysoria ambigua
CAGATGTCTATAGGCGGCAGTAGCCACTTACCATCAGGTGGACTGCATGCCTGTCCTCTACTTCCTCATTATAAAAATAAAAAAAAAACTACTAAGCTCTCACTGACAACAATTTAAATCAAATAATTCATAACTTAAATTTTACAATTTTAAATTAAAATCAAACAATTCATGAGTAAAAAAATTACACAATTTTAAATTTAAATTAAATACTTCTAAATTTAAATTCTGAAATTAAGTTAAATGATTATAAATGTAAATTAAACAATTTACATTTAAAAAATCTTAATTCTGACATACAATTATGACATACAATTATTCTATATTTAAACCGAACAGTATTAATATTCCATTTCACATACATTACCCGTTGTCCACTGCGCGTTGTAAATTCAGTTGCGATGTAAAATTGCAAAGAGAGTGAGTATTTTTTTTTTATCCATTTTTCTTGTTTCTTGTTTAAACGTTGTTCTCGACGTGGCGGTGTCGTCTGTAATTTGCAGGACCATTATATTTTATTGCCCACCTGTAATAGATCCGAAGGCGGTCATTACGGCGCCGTTTTAAAAATCTGACATTTCTGTTATTTTCCAACTCACCGGCGTCCACTTGCTCTCGTGGACGATCGCATAGTTATCGTATTGGGGGCAGATACGAATCGTTCGATTGATAACGATGCAGTATAATAGTGTTTAAACAAAATTATGATGCACTTCAGTGGTCAGTTGGCGCTCCGTCGTGGGTTCGATTGGCGTACAAAGCAAAGCATATTTTTTCAATGAGTACAAAGCTGGTTTGTATTTCGTATGAAATATTGATTACGCGAATAATAAAAATAATTTATACTCATTATAATTTGTTTATAAAATAAACCTAGTCACTCTTTTAATTGTCAAATAGGGAGACAGAAGGGAGAAGTTCACTATCACATCAGACCAGTTACGTTTACGTGCCATTATGAAATAAGGGTGAGTCTGTTGCAATACACGGCACAAATGAAGACTCTTAGTCATTACCAGAAAATTTAACCAGAACTTTTGAGTAAGAAACGTCCAATAGTACCCGACCGGGTATTTGAATCTAGGACCTCTCGACCGTCAGTCGCGCTAGTGATGACACGACTAACACGAGATTCATTGTTTATTTATAAGTAAGTAATATTTTGAGTCGTCTTCAGGAATCGCATTCCAAGTAGACGAAAATGGCGTCAGACAGCTGAAAAAACACATTTATAGAAATCGTTATTATACTTTTTTAGATACGTTTATGTTCAGTTTCAAATCACATACATGCACTAATCACAAGTATATTTTTTCTGAGCAGGTATCGAACCCGCTCAGTAGTAATGACCAACTACTAAACCAGCAAATCAGTAAATGGTAAACATAATTTTAATTCAGAAATAAGTTTCTCCTGTATGTCGAGAACGAGTTGTACTAGTCGTATACAGTAATATACACATGTTATCGATACAAGCAACACCTGGGGGCAGTAATAGCTAGCTATTACTGCGGCAATGTTATTGTCTAAAATACCACTCAGCAAGCTGATTGTTATACTTTGTAGGATCCTTCTGGAATATTCACTGCCTTCGAATACTTTTCTTGAAGGTAGCTACAACCTTTAACAAAAATACCCTTTACCAACCCTGTTCGGATTACCGGTGACGGTATGTTATGTAACAAAGATATGATGTCTTTTATAAAAAAATAATAATAAACGAAAAATTGATTATAGATTTTAACTGGAGTTCGCAGCTAATGGATTTGTTTGTTGTCTGAAAAAAAATGTGTTTCTGTGACGATTCTGGAGCGTATTGATATATCTTTGGAAACGATTCCGGCGATTCTTGCGATATTCCAAAGTATAAATGCTGATTTATCGACAATAAAAAGCATAACATCACACAAGTAATCCGAGCCAGCAATTCTTTTACAATTTTCTATACGTTGAACTCAACTGGTAGATAATCCTATTAGAAATCTTTATTACTAACTTGAAGATGTTTCAAGTTAGTAATAAAGATTGAAAACACAACAATAAATAGCAAAAATATTAATGGATATTTTGTATCCACTATCAATACATCTGGTCGAAGCTTTTAATATTCTTATATTTGGTTTTTTTTTCATTGATCCACTATATGTTGTAGCGAAGACAATCTAACATCAATTATTTTCCTGACAAGTAAAATATAATATTCACACCTATTATTATTATTATTACATCGTAACGCCATGTGCTTTACAGGATAGATAGTACCAAATAATAAATATATCTGTAGATACTTATAGATCTGACGCGCTTTTTTACATTTATGTGTTTTGCTATACACACGCTGTCTTATATATGTACCTTATATATACATAATATAATAGTAAAATAGTAAATTCAATCCTGGAATCCCCGAAGAGGTAGGCAGAGGAGCGTACACTTTTACGGTTCACCAGTATGTTTTAAGTCCCAGTATAGAACGGTAGTGAGCCTATTTCTATACACTGGCCACAAATAATATAATAGTTATAATATTTAGTTAGAAAACTCAATAGTAACGTGATATGAACCCTGATCTTCTCAATCGGTAGTCGGGCTCCCAACAACTGCTCCAACGGGGTTGCAATATAATATATAATCAATTATTTATGACCCTCCAAGAATCTTTAAATGTTCATAATATGTAGCTTACGACCGGGATAGCAACTTGCTCCTGAAACTTTATAAGCGTAACCATTTTATTTAATGTAATAGTCGCCAATTATCTTATGTCCTCTACAATATATATCCCTTATCTTAGAATTAAGCAGTAATTAAACGCATTTACTGCCGCACAGGATTAAGCTTCCCGTCGCCCACATTAATATCGCGCTCAAGATGAATCACACGTCCTTACGCATTATTTATTTGCATTCGTTAAATATTTATATGCAAATTACAAGCGCAACCTGTACAAGCGCAGCGCGGGAAAAGGTCACGCATTGATCTTTACGAGCGCGCGTCATTTGAGCGCACCAATTAAGGGTGACTTAATAAATTCAAAACTAAAATTAAACACGCCGCTTTCAGTCGCCCGAGTGCGTCGCAAAAAAAGCTGTCGTCCGATAACCGAGTCGCACCAAAAAAGTAAGCAGTATCATTAAGCACACAAAATATGTTTTCCATTTACACAGACGCTTCGGTTATAATTTTGTATACGCTGAGTGTTTACTCAGTAAGAAGTGCTGCGGATCGGTAACACCTGCCGCGTTTTCCCACGGCCGCGTTCGGTTGTCTTCGGGTATGTTCGGCCATCGTCGGCCGCGCGCGCACTCCACTTGCATACAAATTACGTACAAACCGATAGATAAAGGTGGCATTGTATTGGTGCGTGCTTATCTCGACCGTCACGCGTCAACAGCGATGTGGCACGACCCTAATGCTTTTTGATGTACGTGACTTCGCGTATCTACGCCATCGTGTTACACCCATCAATCAGAAGACTGTTTTTATTGTTCTGTAGTATTATTATGATATACACATTGTAACGTTGGAATGACATACTGTTTTACGTGGTTACGAACGCTATCAAAAACTATAAATCCATTTAAAAAAAAAACCAAAAAGAACAAATTTAAAAAGTGAGATTTAAAATTACTGCTGAGTAAATGGAAAAAAAACCACAAACACACCACTACCCACTGACCCGGTAATATCATTACCTTATTCGAACGGACAATTATCATAAGTATTCATAGGTCCTCAAAGTTGTCAGCGCAATAACGGTACACTGTAAAAAATACAACCCGATGTTTACAGTCGTAGGCTCCGTTATACACGGAGCAAAAAGAAACGAATATACGCTTACGCGCGGCAAACAGTAAAAATAGTGCGCGTAAAAATAAAGTGGCCCTACATAATTGGCTGGAACAGGACACGACTTGTTTGCATTAATAGATCGAAAAATACAGTCGATAAAATGGCAACATTGTAGTTTTTACCGGTGCGTGTACCGGTGGGCTGGACTACGACACTCGATGCGCTGATAAATTGCCTACAATAGTTATAGCTTATGCATGTTGGGACATGTTCATTTTGACTGGCACGATATCGAGAATATATTTAGTATTTTAGTTCGAGCGAACGCATATCGTAATTTCTAGAACAAACTAGAATAGATGTTATTCATATACTTGGCATTAAACATTACAATCGTCTTGAAATTTCTTTTGTTGTTTCTCCCAGCTAGTGTGCATTGATATTTCTCGAATATTCGAGAGTGGAAAGTAATTATGTCTCTTAGAACAATGGCTTGGAAGTTTCTTACATTGTTTACCGCGGCGAATGTACCCACATGGAATTCCCTGGAATATTCGAGAACAATACTTGTAACTCATATACATAAATCAGCATACCTTTGTCGTCATTTTGTGTTTAAATGAAAAATATTTTTCGTAAAATTTATAGAGCTATTAGCGAGCAACTATTTTCAAACCAGAACATCATGACGTAAATATTGCTGCCAATCAACAAAATAGTAGCAATGGTACCTGCCTTCAGAACTCAGAAAGAACACCGCGCGCTAAGGCCTTTTGAAAACAACAACTGAAAATATATCACAAGTAGGTATATGTATTGCGCGCTGTTTAATCATATCGAAATTGAAAACATTCATATTGCGTTTCGCTCACAAATAAAACTAGATAACAAATTGCACTGAGTGTTTAATTAATTTTTTATTCGGGGATCGAAGTCGCGGATAAACAAAATTACGTGTGCAAGAACGGTTCATGTTCGATTCTTAATCTTTTTGTAATTTACCTCGACGAGTGTTAATTAAATTTCAATATGACCGCAAAAACCCTACGATATCGTACACGGTACATTCGTGCGAGAAATACACCTTAAATCCATAGTAATTTTTAAATCGAGTACAGTCCCACACACAGTAACCTAGATCTTCTCGTCGAAAGCTTCCAGTAGCGGTTCGAAGGCTGGATATGTGCCTGGTGTATGGCGATAGGCTCGCCTGTTCCATAGTGGGACTTAAACTTAACCGGTGAAACGCGTAAATATCGTCCCAATACTTTCAAGGCTTGAGCATCAAAATGAGATCTCGCTTTATCTTTTTTTTATTAAAGTGTATTTTTAAAACGTAAATCTTGAGTTTATCTTGCGACTATAATAAAGTATGTAGGTATATTTGTATATATCGACTTATATTTAGCAATTTGATTGCGTTATCTTATGATTCATAAAAAATAAAATTATAACATATCGCCAGCTACCTTTTAAGCGGTGTCTAATACTAAAGACCCGTTGATAAGCGATAAACGGAGGAAAAAAACAAGGCACATTTCTCGCGTATTATCTTTTTGGTAGCGACTGTACGATCACCGTTGCCCGCTATCGAACGCACCTGCCCAGTTCTCCCACGGTGTGACTCGGCGCTCGCGCTTTTTTTGCATTTATATCTCTCCCCCCCCCCCCCGCCCCTTCCTCCCCCGCTATTGCATTTACACCGAACACTTTCCTTCGAATTTCGCAATTTTCGGCCGAGCGGACCTCGCTCGTCACTTCACTCACATTACGACTTCTTGACACTGCCACAAGATAATTCGAGAGAGTCCGAGATATTTACCTATGATTGTAAAAAAAAACCTCGTTAAATCTGACAGCTGTCTGTCAATTCCATATTTGAACGGAAGTAGACGTACTTTTTTCATATAATTAATTTAATTTGCAGTACGATATACTTATATGTAGTGGTATTCAAGTGCCCCAAGGTGACCAGGTAGGTCCGAATAGGTCAGTTACTGGCTTATATAGATGAGATGTAAAGATATACCTATGTGACGGAGAGAGTAATGGAACTGGAAGAAAAATGTAAGGTTTATGAGGATAAAGATATTTGACACTCGGTTCTTCCTTTCTCTTAAAGGACCTGGCTTGACGGTATTATAATTTTTTTGTGTTTATAGTTGCCTACCTGATTATCTTTAGTAACATCTAGTTTTAGACAATTCGCTTCCAAATTCTAAAATACAAAAAAATCCCCGGTGTTATGAAAAATATCCTGCAACTCAGGGTGAAGAAAAAAAAACTTGACGTGAAGGGTCAAAAATATGCTAGAGGGCAAAAACGACTCCACAGGTGTTTTATTGTTACTGTTCAAATATGCATGGGTTTGCCATTGTGTTGCAAGGGTGTATTGGGGCGCAACCCAATTTCGGATTTGGCCACGATTTTTGGGGTCCAATTACATATCCACCTACTCAAAAAAATTATATAGGTAACTTCTCAACAATAAATATGTGATTTATCAAGATTAGTTGCTTAACATTGACAGAGGCTTTTCGAAACGTCGACGACCATAACTTTTGATGACGTACATTTATCGCATCAAGTTAAATAGAAAAAGTTTGCGGTAACCAAATATTTTGTTCGGTTTAAATATCTACCTATTTATGTCCGTACTACGCACTACAACAATCGATAACAAAATATTATTGCAAAGAGTTTAGTTTGCCCTTACTTCATTCGTAAAGTCAAAAACTAAGTATAATTTGTCATCATCATATTTAACATCATATTTATACAAAACTATACAGCTTAATATGTAAATACGAAGATGCGAGGTTATTTACCTACTCAACCGTAAGTACCGCAATGCAGTTTCTAAATAGATCTAAAATGACGAGATTAAATTAAAAGCTACAAGTGAATTTCCCTAACGTGCGGTTCGGAAAAGCCTCGCACGCCTAGCAGCGTTGCCGCGAGCTCGCACCGCGATTGGCTCCCCGATGGCCAATAGAAACGCGGCAATACCCTCGTTGGACGCACGCCTACCTAAATTCTATTTTCAAATTCAAATCGAACGCGTTCTAAATTCGTCTATTGTTTTATTGCGTCGTATTTCTTTCAAATAGGAAGTTAATGTTTGCGAGTACATACGTATTTTGTTCACATTTTATTTAAATGAATTAGTACTTGTGCGACATGCTGCATTTCTGTACCCTGTAATTGGAATAAGATTTAAGTATTGTTAGATATTTTCAAAGTATCAAGTAAGAAAACTTATTCTGTTATTATAGTCAATTTTTTATGTATATTCGTTGAGTGTCAGTGTTTCAGGACCCAAATAACTTTTTAACCCTTACATGTTCTTTTTATTTTTCGTAATATAATTGTCACGTACTTTGTGTTACAAAAGTATCATATGTTGTAAAATCTCTTACTTTCTATTTTTGTATTCGACCAAGAGCGATGCTGAGCAGTAGGTATAGTTCACACCCTCATTAATTTCACCAGTTATGTTTACGCCACATTAAAGAATAGGGAATAAATTAATCATTAATTATTACAACAAACAAAAATAAGTTTGCGTTACGAAATATGACATCACATTGCGTAAGAAACACGGTCATTCAAGAACAGAGTTTGATAAAAAAAAATGTTCTCTACATTTAATTTTGACCTATACACGCTCTACATGTTAAATACAAAAGCGTTCCGAACGACTCTATCGGTATGAGTCGGGTTGTACGTTAACATCACAGTGTATGATGTATCAAGTCACAAATGAGCCGATCGAGCGGAAACTTATATGAGGCGTAGGTACACTACACATGTATGTGTCTATGAATGTATGTATTTATGTATGAATACGACCATTTACGAGTTCCTTCTTTACGTGATGTAGGAATATTTTTCTCGGCAATTAACACCGGTCATTAATTAATGTTTTGATTGTAATTTTTCGGTTTCGAAATTTAAATTAAACTAAACAGTTAAAACATTAATTGAAAGTTTTAGGGGACATTTCTTATTTTTTAATTACGGCAAAATATTATATTTTTATTACCGTAACTTAGATTTTCTAGTAGTGGCTCGGAGTTTACATATTTGCCCGGTGTATGGCAATAGGCTAACCACTTATTCCATAGTGGGACGTAAACGTAACCGGTGAAACGTGGGTATGTACTACAGTTCTCTGCCGCTGTTCAGGACTTACACGAGCGAGGTTATGTTACGTTATTTGTTCAAATACGTATTGTAGCATCATGTGCTACGATCACGTAGCTCTGCGACTGGGACCGATATTTTATATAACTTTAATAGGACCGATATTTTATATAACTTTAATAGGACTGATATGTCATATAATTTTAATGAACTAAAATTAACTATATCATTAAGAATTAAAATACGAACATCACGCCTGTAATCGCCGAAATTTTAAGCTGAGGAGTATTAAAGTTATTCCAGAATTTTATAATTATAATTACATAACAACGTTAGGTACTTAATGTAACTGACCCGACATTGGGTCGCGTGGCAGACTATGGCCTTACCTAACCCTTCTCATTTTGATAGAAGACCCTTCTTTTTTGGATTTGATGATGATCAGGATATGTTCAATTTGATCAACCCTTTTAATAGTGGTTTAGTTTATTGATTTTAATTTAAATCAAACATGACTAAGTAAAGGTAATATAATAAAATACCCACCGGGCACAAAGGTCTTCGTTCTCGTGTGACTGATGTTATAAACTAAAGAGATTTTTATGTAAATCGACATCCGAACTAGATGAATTGATAAGCGACCGGACGGCGAGGGAGTAATTACTTACAAGTGACGGTATCTAGAATTACCTTCAAATGTTAATGGACTTGTTAAGTTAATCTTTACAATCTGCTTAATTAATTGCTTATTAAGCATAATAAATTGAATTCATTAATCTAGTTCTCACATAGCGAACTGTACTATTTGCGTACAGTTTTTAACGAGTTTCTTGTTTTTTTTTCTGTTAATGGCAGGTGCCTGTTTTGCTATTTGAATTTTATTGATGATTTAAAAACAAAAAATCCTCACGGACAAAAAAAACAATATCATGTTGTTTCTAGATGTAAAATGTGTTTATATTTTCTGTGGTATAATAATCTTGTAATATAATATTATTTATTATCATAGCATTATTTCGCGCCATTTCTATCTACGTATGTTTGTAACGCCATCTTGTTCACCTTGTAGTAACTAATTAGTTCTTTGTCGATCCGTGGGCGCTGCTATCGCACCAAACGAAAAGCTAAATAATCGTTATTATATATTATAGGTATCGGTTATCGGTTGCATTATTGCATAAAGTGTTATATTATTATGACACAATTTTATTTGTGGTTATTTTTCTATTTGAAATTACCGCTTAAATTCCAAATTTTTAATTGTAACGTCATATTAATTATACCTTGATTATGATGGTGATAATGATGACCATGACACGAAATCCGATAATTTGAGTACATTTAAAAAATCGGGGACAATTTTACGTCACTTAATTATATATATCCTTGTGAGGCTATAATATTTAAAATGGATACATATGGACAATCTAAAGAAAATATGGTCGCAGCGATATTTTTCTGTTTCTTCTTACAATAATTTTAAATATTACCCTTTTAGTAGGTACAAAAAAGTATTACATTCGTTTATCTTATACAATAAAACTACACAGTCAACTGAATTTTAACCGTATACTGAAAAAGAAACAGCGCCCTCTTTTGTTAAACGTGTGAAAATTCTTGGCTCGTGTGCCATTACTGCCACGAGCCAAACTCATTGTTGTTTCATTTGCTCTTAAAGAATTATATATTTGCCTCTCTTTCTTTCGGCATGATTGTGCCGTTCGTGGCACGTCGTGTGTCCCGCTCTTATCGCATCGATCATTGATCTTTGAAATTCGTCGGTGACTCGAGCGGCGCGCGCACACTCCGCCAGCCACCGATTTCTATCTCACTCATACGCGCGCGCCACGCTTACCGTTGTCTCGTATTTCTTTTATTGCCGTTTTATTATTTCTTGTAGATGATCACGCGATTGTAAGCTGTCGCTTGGCGCGCACACGTCATGTTCTCTTTCCTTGTTTGGTGTTAGGGCGAAAGGCGTTTTGTCTCTTTCTGTTCGGCGCGCGTCGGACGCGCTGCCGTGCGTCGATGTTTTGGGAAGTGCACCCGCCCGGCGTTCCCACGGTTCACCTTCGGCCAACTTCCTTAGGAAAAAAACAAACAAGAGCACTTTGTTGAAGAAAATCGACGTCTGCCGGTCGCGTTCAATGATTAATACAATTATGAACGCGTAAGCCGCTACCTACTCGACTCGGCGATAATAATAGACCTTTATAAATGACACGTGAATATTGAACTGGTAATTCGCGGCTATTTATGGTCTAGACAGATACCAACAACGACAAAATGCTTGTTGACCGTATTATGTATCTTATCACTTATTAGTACACAATATCTTTTTAAAGATAATATGTTGCTTGCTAGTCATGACTTTAAGGAAACGTCCATATGTAAATATCTGTTGTATTTTTATTGAGTTTTGATTGGCTTTATAATTAAAGGTAATCATATAGATAGAACAAGTACAACAAATATATATTTTAAATATAGTCTTGGTTATCTTTCTGTGTTATGTTAGATTAGAAATAATAAAAATAAGCATATTACGGAAAAAAAATTATAGATGGGTATATATATAATTAAATATATATTTACATGTATAAGAACAGACATGACATATTAATGTAATGTCTGTGACATTATAACATAGATACGAGTACATTGTACATTTGTAGATAAGAAATCGTATCTGTGAATGAAAAGGATGATTTTCGTTAACCAAGTCGTAGATAAATGTGTATTGTGAAGTATAAATAGTTTCGGTCATTCAGATTTAGTTAGATTATTAACATTTTTTTTATCCAATTAACGAATGTACTAAAGAGATGAGAACTCGTCACTTTTAAAAGTGATGTGTTGGCAAATTCACTGGAATTCAAACTATTAAAAAAGCAGTTGTGACCAGAACAGGTTTTCCAAAAAATGTAACTTGATTTAGTTTTAAAGAATGTTAAATTTATTTTAAGAAATGACTCTCTTAGTAGGTATATTAATTAACTGCTTGTAGAAATAAATTATTTAACGTGGTCAAGCCGCGGTACCGCGTATAGAGTAATAAAATTTTAGTTTATAGTAACATAAAGTCAAGTCTTTATAAAAACATGGCGTGACATTATAAAGTGTAGAATTATCCGTCAGTTACAATTCCTGATACAAATAAGAAGATAATACTTTCAAGGTTATATAAATAGATCTTCAGATTCTATTATTATTTTATGATGTTCCTATAATATGTCTGCTAGTAAGTGACGTTCGTAACTATGTCCCTCGCAAATCTCTAGCGGGTAGGCAGAGACCATGGAGTGTCTAGCCTCGCGAACCTGATGTTCTTCGTCCGCATTGTCACTTCCGTCTTATTTATATTAGCTTCGACGTCAAAACACTTCACTTCAATCAATTCAATTTTGTTGAAATTTGGCACAGCTGTTATACTTTGAATTTTGACAAAGGGCGTTGATTATTTGCAGCTGTAAATCATTGAAACAGGGGGTGAAAGATGAAAATTGTCGATGGGTACCGCGTAAGCCGCGTAAGAAATAATATATGAAATATTATTTCTGTACATTATTTCTGTACATTATAATATATAAATATCTGTACAGATATTTATATATTATAATGTTGAGACACTTTTGTGATTCGCTGTACTAATCTATAATGCATAATTATGTACCTAATCATCTAAACATTCTGTAGCATTAGCATTAGCCTTCTTTAATACAAATTATCTAATTTTTAGAGGTGTAGAGTTGAGTGTGACTGCCGGTCGAGAGGTTCTGGATTCAATTCCCAGGTCTAATGCTATTGGATTTTTCTAACTAGCACCTCCAGTTAAAATTTCTAGTAGTGACTCGGAGGCTGGATATGTGCACGGTTTGTCCCATCATGAAATAGACTCACCATCTACTTAACGGTGGAACGTAAAGGTCATTATTCAAATGCGGGAATACACTTCACTCCTCTGCTTATCTCTTTGCGGATTACAGGCGTGATGTTGCGATAAGTTGCTTTTGGGATCAAATGATCAAAAGGTGGATATTATATAGGTATTACAATTTTCTGTGAGTATTTGCATACAGCATAAAAAAGCCAATGGTTATCATGAAAACTGTTTACGCGCTGCAGATCGAGGACGTCTTCATTCTGTGTTATTAGAGCGCGGCGCAGATGGCGAATCTTCCTTTTATGCGGGACGCGTATTCAATCAAACGGGAGCCACGACAGGAACATGTGGATACGATTTATAAAGTATTAAATGCTTGGAAATATAGTTAATATTGCATTTGAAGCTGTCAAATGTGCTTTTATATTCCACTGGATTACGGTAAACAGTACTTTTTTAGATAAATCTGAGATTTAAATTTTGTTTGTAATAAGTAAACATATTTATGAGTGTAAAACCGACTTTTGTATTATCATTTATTTATTACCCTCTTTTTCTAGTATCCAATGAAATTATTACTTAGTAAACGTGTTAAAATGCAGCGAATGCTTAAGTCATCATCATCATTAAACTTTTTGTGTGATCCCACCGTTGGACCCGCGTCTCCACTCAAAATACATATCGATTTTACCCAAACATGTATTTACCTATATTTTACAAGTATCGAGCTTGTCTCCACACGAATCACTCGTTACAACCCACTGAGCTTCCAACGAGGAAGGTGACGAAGTGAGAAGAGTCCGTGAATAGCCAGCGCTGAAATATCATTCACGCGACGAGCGACCGCGTTACGCTTGTCGTGGCCACAGACACTTCGGCGATCCTATGAATAAGGCGACTGGGATCCCATAATTTTAGTAAGTGTCATTTCTTAAGTGTGTCTGACAAGTACCTACACGTGTGATAATTGTCAACGAATAATCATTTGTGCGTACATTAAAGAGGTTTTTGTTGGGTCGATTAGAATCTGTCGGTTCCTAGGTAACGTCAACGCGCTGCAACGACGTTAAGGCGTACTACACACGTTATTACTAAATATTCATTATTATGATTATCATAAAATCAAGATTACTTGATCTTTAGACCATGTAACTTGGCGGAGTTCATAAAGATCATATCATGTTTGATGTTTATTGAAATCACAGCGAGTCGTGTCCACGTTCGGCCGTCGCCGCGCCGGCATGTGCTCGAGCAACAACATCCCGACGCGAGGTCCCGGGGGCGCGCGGTTCCCACGCTCGCCCCCGTCCCCACACGTGTGCGCTTCAATCGGCGTCTCAACGAATTACCGACCGCACAGTGTCAATCAGTATGGAAAACCGTTCGGCGCAAACACGCGGTCTTGAGTCATGTTGAAACATTGCCTCGATACGAACGACGCTGTGGTAATCCAACTGGCGATTGCGATGGTACGCGGGCGACGGTGACCAAAGCCTCTTTGATATAAAGAGTGAGCCTGCTCTGTTTATATAAGCGTATTTATACCTCGCGTTGGCTCATCACGCCACGGAGTATGGATCTTACAAAAACCACCACCGGTAGGAACGAATGTTAATATATTGACAATGACAATGTTGCCAGTTGTCTTATGTCGAAAAATTATTTGTTTTATTATCTGTTAATCATATAAAAACATGGAACTTAATATTTTATTCTTCGTGTTTAAATCGCAGAGAAAAAAATAATAAATCCAGTCTCCAGAATGAAATGAAGTGGCATTAAATTATAGTGATGTAATATCGTGAAAGTGGAAGATAACTGGTATGAAAATAAATATTCTCTGTAATGATATTTGAGACAGCTACCAGACATGTCATTTGAAAAGTATTGGCGTCGTTTTTAAGAACTTTTTTCGTATTAATCGGACGAGAGGTGAACGGGCTGTTTGATGGGAAATATGTAGTTAAATATGGAGTTTATTTATTTGCAACACGCAACACTAGAATAAACATTAGGTGTATGTTAATAATGAAGTAAAAAAGTACTAAAAAATAAGTAATTCAGATAGTGCAGAACTGTTCATAATTAACTGAATTAACTTTTTTGTTTATCAATATGAATATAATTTATTTCTGTAATAAAATAGCATATATTGTTATTTTTCTTTGGTACCAGATGGTTAGTCCATACATAAGTACGTATGTAATTTCACACCAGTGATCCCCGAAGAGGTAGGCAGAGGAATGCAGAACACTCCCTGGTTGCATCAGATACCGGTTCGGTTCCCAGGATGCATCGGTTGGAATAGGTGGTGAGCCTATTGTCAAGCATCGGGCAAATATCCAGACTCCGAATCACTACTGGAAAATCTAAATGACAAAATTTTTTTGTGTTCGACCCGGGAATCGAACCCTGGATCCCGATCGGCATACGCACATGCAACCAACACGACCAACGGCTATTAGGTGACAATTCCCTATTGAACTCTACTGCTTCTCTACTCCATCTCTAGTAAACAAGTTTAGGAAACTTTTTTTAGGAAGCTTACTTGATGTTGTTCTAACACCCAACAATATACGGCGTGTTGTTTTTGACTAAATAAGGTTCCCCCTTTATGCCTTGTAACTTACGACACAACTATCGACGTAACGTGTAGTGCGACACTCCTCTGCCTACGCCTTCGGAGAAATACAGGTGTGATGTTAACACGTAACACGTCTTTTAACGGTCACTAGCAAGTAAAACGGATTGCATGCGACGCCAGAGCGGAGCCACGCCGCGAGAACCGAGCGCCCGGGCACTGAAGGAAATGAAGACAGACAGTCGGAAAATGTAAGTATTCCGTCTTGCGCTGTATAAAAACGACGCGCTATGAATAGACGTTGGGATGTATTACATGTACAAGGGTCTAAAAATAGGTTTAGTTATTGTGTGAAAAATAATACCGCATAACATCACGCTGGTTCCCCGAAGTTGTAGGTTGAGGATCGAAGCACGCTCGCACGATTCACCGGGTATGGAATACGCGGTTGGGCTGTTGCCATAAAGTGATTGCTAATTACCAAAAATAAACTATAGTTAATCGGTAATGGAAATTCTGAAATAAATTCTTTAACACAAGATTACATTTCATTTGCTGTTATGCTGAAGTAAAACAGTGGGGAATATTATACACCTCGATGTTCTCCATAACTTTCTCTGAGGAGTGTGAAGTCTGTTATTCCGCACTTAGCCAGCATAACCAAGTATCTTAATGTAGTATATTACTTATACCTAATCTCAACACGATTTTCGACATAGCTTAAACTGGAATTTTAGGCAATTTCATCAACTTATTGATAACATTACACGTCCAATTACTTCAGTTTAGTAAATTTAGCCAATTCAAGCGATTGGTTGCAGATGCGACTGCCGATCGAGAGGTCCCGGGTTCGATTCCCGGGTCGAACACTACAAAAATTTTCTAATT